>ML281316.1:0-20823 GCA_005239495.1 Nicotiana undulata | reverse complement strand
GGAAGGGGCGTTGGTTTTGTGAGAGAAGAGGAAGGGATTTGGGAGAGAAGAAGGGGGAAGTGGGGGTAATTGGGGCAATAGGTGGGGAATTAAAAAGAAAAGCAAAATAAAAAAAATTAATTTCAAACAAACTTACCTGGGCGAAATTCGGCCCGCTGCGGTCGCGCCGCGGTCGACCGTGGCCGCGGTGGATTCAGAGAGTTGTGTTTTCGCTGCGGTCCGCCGCGGTCGCGGGAGATTCAGAGAAGTGAGAAATCACCGCGGTCGCGCGAGATTCAGAGAGGTCGACTTTGGCCGCGGTCGCGCCGCGGTTCACCGCAGCCGCAGTGACGGGCGTACGAGAAAAGTATTGAAGCTCCAGTTGTCACTGCGGTCGCGCCGCGGTCCTCCGCGGTCGCGATGGCCTATGCTCGCCTGTTAGTGTGTTTTCCACATATTTTTACCTTACCAGAGTTGTTTTATGACCCCGTCTTTCGCTCAACACACCTCCAATCTTGTCCTGCACACTCAAAAACTTGTTAAACGTTTGTGCATCAATTACACACAATCAAAAGAGAAAACACTAAAATCATGGGTTGCCTCCCACGCATCGCTTGATTTAACGTCGCGGCACGACGAGTACAACAATCAATGGGTTGCCTCCCATGAAGTGCCTGATTTAACGTCGCGGCACGACGAGTACAACAATCAATGGGTTGCCTCCCATGAAGTGCCTGATTTAACGTCGCGGCACGACGCAGAATGAGAGCATTTAAGGCTCGCTCAACCTCTGTGGTTCAAAAAGATGCACCACAGACAACTCCTTGGTCTCATTCATCCCCACATACAACTTTAATCTTTGTCCATTAACCTTGAAGGCGTTGGACCCATCTTTAGTAGAAATCTCCACAGCACCAGAGGGAAACACTGTGACCACTTTGAATGGTCCAGACCATCGGGACTTAAGCTTACCCGGGAACAATCTCAACCTTGAATTATAGAGCAACACTTTGTCTCCGGGTTTGAAATTTCGGTCCATGATATTTATGTCGTGCAACCTCTTCATTCTCTCCTTGTATAGCCTTGTGCTTTCAAATGCTTGATATCGGAATTCCTCCAACTCATGCAACTCTGTTACTCGATTTTAACCCGCAACATCAATATCCAAGTTCAACTGCTTCAATGCCCACCAGGCTCAATGTTCTAACTCTACAGGTAGGTGACAGGCCTTACCAAATACCAATTTGTACGGAGACATACCTATTGGTGTTTTAATTGCGGTCCTATAGGCCCAGAGTGCGTCATCAAGTTTCTTCTCCCAATCAGTTCTTGTGGACTTTACTGTTTTGGTTAGCACACTCTTTATTTCACGGTTTGAGACTTCAACCTGCCCACTTGTTTGCGGGTGATAAGGGGTTGCCACCTTGTGGCGCACATCATACTTGGCTAGTAACTTCTCGAAGGCACGATTGCAAACGTGCGTGACTCTGTCACTAATAATGGCCCTTGGAATCCCGAACCGGGTGAATATGTTTTTCTTCAGGAACCTCACCACCACTCGTACATCATTGGTGGGGAACGCTGCAGCTTCCACCTATTTAGACATGTAGTCTACAACAACAAGTATGTACTTATTGCCATAGGAGCTGACAAAGGGACCCATGAAGTCGATTCCCCACACATCAAACACCTCTAATTCTTGTATTGGGTGCATGGGCATCTCATGTCGACGGGATATTCTCCCCGTCCTTTGGAACTCATTACAGCCCTTCACCCATTGGTGAGCATCTTTGAACACGGTCGGCCAGTAGAAACCGGCCTCTAACACCTTAGTTGCTGTCCGAACTCCTCCCAAATATCCTTCATATGGTGATGCGTGACAAGCCTGCAAAATAGCAAATTGTTCTATCTCGGGGACACACCTACGGATCATGTTATCAATACAAATTCTAAATAAATGAGGTTCATCCCAATAGTAATTGTGGCAATCACAATAAAAGCGTCTCTTTTGGATATAGGAGAGTTCATAGGTTCAATACCGCTCGCCAGATAGTTTGCAATGTCTGCATACCATGGCACATCTTCCACGCTCGTGGCTAGCAGCTGCTCATCTAGAAAGGTTTCCAGAATATCCCCAGACTCAATCGCATTCTCAGTACCTTCAAGATGTGACAGATGATCAGCGACTTGGTTCTCCGTGCCCTTGCGGTCACGAATCTCCAAGTCAAATTCTTGAAGAAGCAACACCCAACGAATTAGGCACGACTTAGACTCTTTCTTATCAAAAAAGTATCTGATGGCTGCGTGATCGGTGTACACGATCACCTTCGACCCGATCAAGTAAGACCTGAACTTATCAAAGGCGAACACCACTGCCAACATCTCCTTCAGTCACCGTGTAGTTCAGTTGAGCTCCACTCAAAGTCCTATTTGCATAGTAAATTGGGTGCATTGTTTTATCTTTGCACTGACCCAACACGGCTCCCATTGCGTAGTCACTAGCATCGCACATGAGTTCGAACGGTTGCTCCCAGTCAGGGGCAATGATAATTGGTGCTGTGACTAGCCGCTTTTTCAGCTCCTCAAACGCCACCCTGCAATCATCAGAGAACACAAAGGGGTTATAATTTTCAAGCAACTTACATAGGGGGTTGGCGATCTTGGACAAGTCCTTGATGAATCGCCGGTAGAACCCGGCGTGCCCAAGGAAGCTACGAATAGCTTTGGCCGATGTGGGAGGTGGAAGTTTTTCGATCACATCGACTTTAGCTGTGTCCACCTCAATTCCTTTACTCGACACCAAGTTCCCCAAGACGATCCCTTTTTGTACCATGAAATGGCACTTCTCCTAATTAAGCATAAGATTCGTCTCGATGCACCTCTTTAGGACACGGGTTAAATTTGCTAGGCACTCATCGAATGAATCTCCCATTACTGAGAAATCATCCATGAATACCTCCATGATATCTTACACCATGTCTGAGAATATGGCCATCATGCACTGTTGGAATGTGGCAGGTGCATTGCAGAGGCCAAATGGCATCCTCCTGAAGGCAAACACCCCGTAGGGGCATGTGAAGGAGGTCGTTTCCCTGTCTTCCGGGGCAATTGAAATCTGGTTGTACCCCGTATACCCGTCCAAGAAACAAAAGTGAGACCTCCCTGCAAGTCTGTCGAGCATTTGTTCAATGAAGGGAAGTGGTCTTTTCGGGTGGCAAGATTCAGCTTTCTATAATCCATGCATATTCTCCAGCCCGTGACGGTTCTTGTAGATATCAACTCATTTTTGTCATTCTTTACCACCGCCATGCCTCCCTTCTTTCGGACACATTGCACTGGGCTAACCCAGCTGCTGTCAGAGATGGGGAAAATGATTCCCGCATCTAACCACTTGATGATTTCCTTCTTCACCATTTCCTTCATGTTCGGGTTCAAACGCCTCTGGTGTTCCCTGGAAGGTCTGTGCCCCTCTTCCAGGAGAATCTTGTGCATGCAATATGGTGGGTTGATCCCTTTGATATCTGCCATAGTCCAACCAATGGCAGTCTTGCACTCTGAGAGTACCTGTAACAACTGATTTGCCTGCACATCTAACAAACTAGATGAGATAATAACAGGTAGCATAGAATTAAGGCCTAGAAATACGTACCTGAGATGAGCTGGAAATGGTTTCAACTCTAGTTTGGGTGGTTCTTCCACAGAGGGATTGGCTAGCGGGCTCTCTCTTTTCTCCAAGTGCAATGGCTCGAACTTGAGAGCCCTCGGCCAGACCCCTTTACCTTCAAGTGCTAACACCCACTCTGCCAATTCCTCACCATTTACATCATCCAAGTTCATTAAACATGCAGCGAGGGAGTCCTCAATAGTCAATGACGCATCATCTTCCTCCACTATCACATCCACGGCATCAATTAAAGAACAGTTGGTGAACTCACTCGGTCGCCTCATGGATTTCTGCACGTTGAATGTGATTTCTTCATCATTAAGCCTCATCTTGAGCTCCCCAGTCTCACAATCAATGAGAGCTCTGCCTGTGGCCAAAAATGGTCTTCCCAAGATTATGGGAATTTCCTCATCCACACGACAGTCTAGTATCACAAAACCAACAGGGAACACAAACTTCCCCACTTGCACCAAAACATCATCCAGAATACCCCACGGTCTCTTCACCGTCCTATCAGCTAGCTGCAGCAACATGAAAGTTAGTCTGGCTCTACCAATACCCAGTCTCTTATAAATGGCCAGGGGCATGAGATTAATACTGGCCCCCAAATCACACAAAGCTTTGGCCAAAGAGAAATTGCCAATGGTGCAGGGAATTGTAAAACTCCCTGGATCAGACAACTTTTCTGCAATAGGTCGTGTTACCACAGCATTGCAAGTCTGAGTAAGGGTCACAGTCGCCAAGTCTTGGAAATCAAACTTCCGGGACATCAAGTCCTTCATCATCTTTGCATACCCAGGCATTTCTTTCATAGCATCAATCAGAGAAATGTTTACTTGTATCTGCTTCAGCGTATCCAAGAACTTTTTGTACTGCTTATCTTTTTGGTATTTTTCTAGCCTTTGAGGGAATGGCGTTGGCGGTCTCTTCTTCCCAGTGATATGGGATTTTTCCTTCTCAATTACTACCTCAACTACTGGCTCTTGGGTTATCTCCACTTCTTTCTCAGCCTCACTCTACCCACTAGGTTCTCCTTCAGCAGTTTGCACTGTTACCTTGGTCTTGTGGAATCATCATATTCGATTGGCACTGGCACTAGTGTCTCTGCTTTCCTGCTTTCACGAGCCAACTCTTGCTCCAAGTCTAAGTCCCTACCATTGTGAAGACTCACTTCCATCAGCTGTTTCGGGCACTGGTCCTTAGGATTCACCTGAGTGTCCGCAGGTAAAGTCCCAAGAGGACGATTGTTCGCTTCCATTGAGATTTGGCCCAGCTGCACTTCAATATTATTAATAGCTGAATCATGTGCATCTACTCTTTCACTAATTTTGGCAGTTGACCCAATCACCTGTTGCATTATTGCTTCCAGCCTGGAAAACCCATCTTCTTACCTCCCCCCATGTTGTTGCTGAAGGGGGTGGTATGCTTGCTGTTGATTCTGAGTGTTATACCCTTGTGGCCTTTGGTAAGGTGCCACATTACCATGAGGTCTCATGGCACCCATTTTTCCATTGTTCTGCTGCTGATGAGGTGGTCTATATGGTTGAACTTGCTGACCCCAGTTCTGTCCCTCTTGTCTTTGGCCTCCATAGTTTGACACATAATTCATGTTTTCTGGGTAAGGAGGGTGATCATAATCTGCATTCCACTGATTACCAATTGGTTGACTAATGCAAGATGTGCATAATCCCCCATTGGTAGTATCCACAATATGAACCTGCTGCTTTATCCCCGACTCCTCTACCTTCTTCGTAAGAATACTCATCTGTGTCATCAAAGTCGCCATGTTCTCATCCATTGTGTTGGACGGGTCTAATGGCACTAAGTGAACAACTGGGGTAATTGGAGCACCCCTGGTTGTCCACCCTGAATTTTGTGCCATTGTATCAAGTAAAATCTGGCACTCTCTCCATGTCTTGCTAAGGAATGCTCCACCAGCTGAAGCATCGACATTGGCTTTTACACCATCAGTCAGATCCATATAGAATCGTTGTCCCAATATTTTCTCAGGAATACCGTGGTGAGGGCAGATAACCAGCATCCCTTTAAACCATTCCCATGTCTCCTGCAGTGTCTCCATGGGCTTCTGTCTGAAGCTTATGATCTCATCAATCTACTGTGTTGTCTTGTTTGGTGGATGGAATTTATTTAGAAATTGCTTGACCAACTCCTCCCATGTTGCAATAGAGTTGATAGGGAGTGAGTTGAGCCAAGTCTGAGCCACTCTTGTCACCGAGAACGGAAACAATAACAGTCTTAATGCCTCCGGGGTAACATTCGGTTGCCTCTGAGTCTTGTAGATAGACAGAAAGTTCTTTAAATGCTGTTGGGGGTCCTCAACATATGACCCCGAAAATAGCCCCTTATTTTGCAATAGATGCAGCATATTGTTTGTAATCTGGAAAGACTCTACTTCAATCCGAGGGACCAAAATCGCGGTTGCCAAGTTGTCAGTTGTGGGTTGTGCCCAGTCGTATAATGACGCCTCAGGTACAATGGGTACCTGAGGCGCTGCAATTCTTGTAGCAGGGTCGACCACACCATCCCTGACATCCCCAACATTAAGGTTGTTTCTGTCGTTCAGCTCTGCCATGTCTGGTTCTATGTGTTCAATATGTGGTTGTTGTTTGCTTCTCCGATTGGCCCTGTTCAAGGCCCTGAAAACTTTTTCGGGGTCTGGCATGCTTCAAATACTTCACCAGTTCTCGAGCAGTTTCTAGGCATGCACCTAAGCCACCGATTCAACAAACGTTAGAAATTCAATATATGTATGAAATCAAAGAAAATCGACTATACTTAAGAATTTTCGAATTTCCTCCAACTACAACTGATAATACCGTTAATTTCCCGGCAATGGCGCCAAAATTTGATCACACTCAACTATGTCTACTAAAAGACTAAGCGGGCATTGTAAATATAATCTGGGGTATTATGCCCAGAGTCGAATCCCACAGGGAATCAACGCATCAACTGTTGTTGTTAGATTACCAATTCTCAATAGTCAACTTTCTCAAACTTCGTGAATATCACTTGGTGTTGTTTTTATACTACTACAGCTGAACGAAAATATAAAAACTAAAGATTAACTAGCAATGGGGTGTAAACAATTATAATAAAGGTCTAAGGTTATGGTTTCCCCCGTTGGTGAAATTCCTTCTTGTATATTTCCTATAGTTTTGATTTAGTTATCTCTATCAATCATGAACACTCTAGTTATCATAAATCTCTCTCAAGTAATTATGATAATTTACTAGACGCACTTTCTCAAGTTACACTAGCTATATTGCATTACGGTTCACCTTAGATTACACCCGAGGTATCGTTATCTCTAATTAAACCTCTAAACCCTCGGTTATGACTCTCGCCTATACTCCGGGAGTGGTGTTGTTCAAACAACTACCTAAATATGCACTCTCTCTCAAGTAGATACATAATAAATAGGAACAGCTAATTGAGGGCCCTTCAATCAACTACAACAAGAACGTAGTTGAACAAATAGAGATTAACAACCAAACAAAACTATATTAATATCTCAACAAGTTCATCCCCAACGGGTTCCACCAACAACCTTAGAATAGAGAATTTAGCTACTCATGCTCAAGAACAACAAAAACCCAAGATAATTCATAATACTCAAAATAAAGATGAAAAGAAAAAAATATAAAACTCTAATGATTTCTTGTCTTCTCACAATGAGTCTTGCCTCTTACTTGAGCCTAAAAATAATGATTTTTCTCTCTTGGGCATATTTACATAGTTTAAATGGGGTTTGGCAAATTAATCCCGTATTTTACACTTAAGTCCTTCAATTTTCCAGGCCTGTCAGATGTCGCCCGCGACCGCGACAGGAACGCGGCGCGACCGCGGTGGGCTACTTCATTTTCTGCTTCAGTTATTTCTCTACCGCGCCCCAGCAATGGTCGACCGCGGTCGCGGTGGACCATGTCCCGGTAATTTTGGCCCTTTCTCTTGTGTTTTCCTCACGGGTTCCACTCGATTGGCCTCGAACTCCCTTAATTGACTCCAAATAGCTCCAAAGTATCTCCTCTCATTGAATATATCCTGCAAAGCACAAAAAAATACTAATCAGAGCATTTGTTATCAATATTCACATTAAAAACATAATAACGTATGGTTCATTAGGGGCGAAAATATAGTCTAATTCACCTATTATCAACAACCTCCTCTTGATTACTGGTGCACAAATCAAAAGATGACTCATCAAAATTGAAGGCTTTAGTGGGTATACCTCATGTAACCCTCTTGGAAGTGCTTAAATCAGCCATTAAAATCAAAATTGAAGTTTCTTCTGAAAACCCTTATAATCACAGAAATTAAAAGGAGTGTCAAGAGAAAAGGAAGAATGGTAGAGAAGTAAGAAACAACTACCCAAAAGCTTTACCAATTTGTGAGTAACCACGATTTTTAGGAGCAAAATCGTGGCAGATTCATGGAGAAATTCGCGCTTGAATTTGATTTGAGAATCTTGCAAAGAGTGAGATCGTGTGCTAATTGAAGGATGAAGAGAGAGAGAAACGTAACTAGCGTATTTCACTCTTGACGGTAGTATACACAATAGATGAGTATTTGCTATAAATATAAAAGGTGACTTTAAGTAAAAATATTTAGAAAAGTTTTGGTTTATAATAATTAAATAGGGTGCAATAATTAACTATAGGAGGTAAAATTTTCAAAAAAAAAAGTTAAATTATTCTCAATTGAACAAGAAAATACAAATTAATCATGTAATATCTAGTGTCTACTAGCCCAACTAATTCGTATGCCACAAGGACTAACTAAAAGAGGAAGCAGTTTCTTGTAGACTTAATTAAATATAATAAAATCTCTGAATAAGGATAAAGTGATCTCTATCCTTCTACCCGAAATAACTGAGCAAACAAAGGAAAAAAATGCAACCAACATGATCAGTAATGAGTCAAATCCAAAATTGAGTAAAATGTAGTTTTGATAATACGTGCGCACTTGGTATCTATCATGATTGAAAGAGACTTCCAGATAAAATAGGTAATGAAGTAATTAATTGGGTGGCCCTAACTAGCAAGAAATTTAACATTATCTTGAATCAAATAATTGAGGAAGGAGCACAACTAGCCATCCATAATTCTGTTGTAAAGATTTCAAGATCTGTTATTTACAATAGCAAGGTATCTAACTAATGCCGGACTTAATTAAATATGTTTAATTAGACAAGCTTGTCAGTTAATCAATCGCTAAGCATTTCTTTTTTCACGCGATTACCTTATTATTTATTTAATTTTATCATCCACTTGCACCAATAATTTTGATTATTTTAAGTTCATTATACAACATTGATTCTTGTGCATGGAACCAAATCACGTTATTATTGATCCAAGTTTAATGAAATTATTATCTTAATTAAAGTCAAATTTATCTTCAGAAAGATAATGTTATCACTTGGTAATGGTAGGTGGACCTGTTTAACTTAGCTTTCTTGATTTAACCATTCTTAAACTATTCCATTCACCGGCTAATCAGAATACTTTGCCGGAAAGAGAAGGAGTTATGAAATAAGTTTCTTGCTGAAGCAAAAATCAATGAACTCTAATACATAAAAATTCCAACATTAGTGCTTTGCGTTAAGCAAAGTTAGAATATTTGAGTCACAGTTTAGTTTATTCTTATTTTTTTGAGCAAACACGAAATTTTTATATATAATGACTAATCATTGTCGATTACATGGGGATCCAAAATCGTGTCACGTAGGACACACAAGTTGCCATAGCTTGCTAAAACTTTGCAAGCTTCAAAAGAGAGGAATTTTTTCTCCATAACATGACCGGACGATTGTTTTTCAAAAATACAGCTAATACCCTAAGGGGTATGACAAAAATCTTCTTTCTGCGCTTGTGACTGCTTGTGCTCCCATCTATCCAAGCTTTACTACTTCCTTGATTGATGCATATTCTTGACAGTTCATGTGTTGTCATGTTCCCCTGCCTGAAGATGTGTCGCAGGATAACCCTCTTCTGCTGCATTAAGTACCTGCATTCATTTACAATTTTGTTAAATAATATACTACCTTCTTGTATGACCTGGATTACCTCTGTTTCTATCTCGAGGGGGAATAGTTTCCATTCATTTGCTAGTCTGAGTCCTTCTCGAAGGGCCTTTAGTTCAGCTGCTACTAATCCACTTGCATATGCCAATTTTGAAAACCCAACAATCCAGTCTCCCTGATCATCAGTGATAACTCCACCAAGGCCGCAGTCTTGGTTATGGCTTCTAAAACTGGCATCTATATTTAATTTGAACCAACCATCTGGAGGTATATCCCAAGTGATATTAATAATCATTTTAGGGGGATTTATAGAGTGCTTTCCGGCAAGATGTTTGAATGCAAGAGCTTGTTGCCAGGCTAGGGGAACGTTCACTTGGTTTGTAGTGTTGTTATGGTTGTTGTTGTTTCTATTAACCCAGATTTGCCAAATAATAAAAGGAAATAATTGAGCCAGGAAAGGGATGAATTTGTCATAGGATAACTAAGTTCCTTTAGAAGGAGCAGCCAGTGACTATCAATAGAGGAGGACTTATTACTAAGATCAGTGCATTCCCAAAGTTTTTGGACCGCTAAGCAGTCAATGAAAATGTGTTTGATAGATTCTTCTGAGGGGCCTTTGCATAGAGGACAGCTAGGATCTATATTGAGGCCGATTTGAGAAAGATATTTTCTACAAGGAATACGATTATGTAGGCACTTCCATAGGAAGTATTTAATTTTGGTGGGGCATTCAAGATTCCAAATCCAATTAAAATTAAGACCATTGCTGTTGTTGGTTTCCAGGAGAGTGTAGCAAGATTTAGTAGTGAAGATACATCTTGTATTAAGAGACCAAATAGGAATATCATTATGAGGGCCTTTAAGACGAATGTTGGTTTTCACTAAATTGTTGAGGATGAGGGGTGGTATTTGGAAAGATAGACAATCCATATTCCAATTATGACCGTCATAGATGTCTCTGATTTTTATTAAAAGGTCTTTTTTGGAAGGTGGACCTATTAAGGAGAGCCTCAGATTTTTTGACTGAGTAATCCAATTGGTTTCCCAAGGGTTAAGATTAAAATGGTGGTGGGGGGACCAAGTTATTCCTTTAGATCATGTTTCCCAACCCTTGCAAATACTTTTTCAAACAAAGGAAGTGTTTACTTTGTCTTTTTTAGCACTATAGTAGGAGATGATAAAATGGCCCAAGGAGTAGTGGAATTTGTTAGAAGACGCCAACTTAAGCTAGCTAAAGTTCATAGGTTCTTGTTAAAAGCATTATGAATACCCAGGCCACCATTATGTTTTGGTTGGCATAATGTTTGCCAATTGACTAGATGAATTTTCCTCTTCTCCATTGAGCTACCCCAAATGAAGTCTCTCTGGATTTTGTCAATTTCTTTCAGGGTGCGTTTAGGGAGAAAAGTATATTGCATGTAGTGGTTAGGGATTGAGTTCAGGCACGAAGTAGAAAGAGTAGTTCTTCCTGCTAAGTTAAAGAAGTTATGTTTCCAGGAGGCTAGTTTAGAACGCATCTTATCAAGGAGGAATTGGTAGTCCCTAGGCTTTGGGCTATGGGTAAGAATAGGAAATCCTAGGTAGATGCCAAAGTTTGAGCTCCTTTTAATGCCTAGTTTAGTAGTAATGTCTTTAATGATGGAATCTTTACAATTAGGGGAGAAAATAATTTTGGATTTGGTTGTATTTAACAATTGGCCAGAGAGGTTACAAAAGAGATCAAGGCCATGTTTAATGGAGTTGTTGGATTTGTCATTAGCATTAGCCATTAAAGTAATATCATCAGCAAAAAATAAATGAGACTCTTTAGGACAGTTATGCCCTAATGATATGGGATCCCAGTTTCTAGTATCAACTTGATTATCAATGTATCTGGTGAGCATTTCCAAACAAAGTATGAAAATATAGGGGGATATGGGATCACCTTGTCTTATACCTCTACTTGGTTGGAAGTAGTTTGTAACTGACCCATTTACAATAATGGCTATGCTGCTAGTAGAGATGCAGCTAAGGATTAATTTGGTAAACTTAGGAGGAAATTTGAAGTAGTTAAGGGTATATTGAACAAAAGACCATTCCAGTCGGTCAAAAGCCTTTTCTAGGTCTATCTTGAGAATCATGTGGCCTTGTTTACCTTTTAATTTATTGAATTTAGAAATCAGTTCTTGAATAATAATGGCATTATCAGAAGCTCTTCTGTTTTTCATAAAGCTAGCTTGATAAGGGCTAATAAGATGATCAAGGAAGGGTTTTAGCCGGTTAGCAAGAATTTTTGAAACTATTTTGTAAATAGTATTACATAAGCCAATTGGTCTAAAGTTGTTAAGATTATTAGCATTATTAATTTTAGGAATAAGACAAATTAGGGTTTGTTGATTTCAGGGGGAATGACTTGGGTGGTGAAAATGGTGTGACAAAGTTTCCTGACAGATTCACTAACTTGATTCCAATATCTTTGAAAAAATAAAGGATGGAGACCATCCGGACCAGGTGATTTGAATGGTTTGAAGGAAAAAGTTGCCTTTTTAACCTCTGCATCCAATAAGGGATAGTCTAAATTTTCCAAATTGAGAAAATTCTTAGAGGAGCGGTTACCAATGGGGTTCCACCTATTAGAGTGGGTGTGGGAGGTAGTGAAAGTTGAGCATAAATGACTTTGGACATGGGACATTATTAGAGAGTGATCATTAATCCAGTTTCCATTATGATCTTTGAAATAGTTAATTTTATTTCTTCTTCTACGGTTGGTGGCTGAGATATGAAAAAATTTGGTGTTTGCATCTCCATCATTAAGCCACATAACCCTAGATCTTAATTTCTAATAGTCTTCTTCAATTCTCAGGATATCATTATACTCTTGCTTGAGGTCAAATTCAAGGTTTTGAAGGAAGGTACTGGTAGTGTAACTATTTGAACTTTGGATACCATTGAGCCTGGCAAGTACCCTTCTTTTTTTGCCCATGATATTACCAAAAGTGGTGTTTTTCCATTCCACTATTTTATCAACAAAATTAGTATTAGCCTTAAAATAGTCATTACCAATCCAGTCATTTTTAACAATAGAAGGGAAATACGGATGCTTACACCAAAATGTTTCAAGCCGGAAGGGGATATTTTGAATAGATCTATTTTTGGGAATGAGTTCAATAAGGATAGGATTATGATCCGAGTGGGTTATTGGGAGATGAATAATAGAACTTTTAGGGAAGAGACTAAGCCATTCCTCATTACCAAAGACTCTATCTAATCTTTCCATAATAAGGCTCTTTTTATTACGTCTATAGTTTGTCCAGGTGTATTTACTACCCTTGAACCCGAGGTCAAGTAAATTGCAAGAGTTAAGCTTGGACCAAATATATTTAGCTCTACTATATTTTATGGGTATACCTCCAAATTTGTCGTTTGATGCTAAAACATCATCAAAGTCTCCACCTATCAACCACGGTCCATTATGGGTTTTGCTAATATTTTCTAGGTTATCCCACATAATGTTTCTATTAGGGGCATTAGTACTAGCATATATTGAAGTAAAAATCCAAGGTTTACGAATGGGGGTTACCTCAATAGTTGCATGAATTTCTTGGTTTCTACGTACAGCATTTTGGACACTGATAATCTCATCCTTCCACATCATGACCATTCCACCTGCTTGGCCCTCCGATGGAACTTCAATCATGTCAAAGAAGCCAAACATGTCTAGTAGAGCTGCATGGTTTGACATCCTAGTTTCCAATAGAATAACCATGCATGGCCTATGGGTGTCAACGATGTCCCTAAAGCTTCTTCTGAAATTGTCATTGTTCCCCCCACGAATATTCTAGATGATAAAATTAGTTGCACGATTCATTGGTGGATTTATCTCTGCATGTCCCCTCTCTCCATTCTCCCGTATCCCCCCCCATTGGGATTGGATTCCTCCGGAGTAATGAAACTAATAGCATTGCCTTGTTGCCCACTGTTGGATCGTGGGGAGGACGGATGTCCATCGAGCATTTGTATAGACTCATTGGACAACTGAGAATATGCCTCTTCTCGTGTCTGTCCGTGAATAGAAATATTTTTATTCCGTCTAGGTTTGAGATTTCCTGGATTTGCCGTAAGTTTAGGTTTAGGGGGGCATCGTCCTCCTCCATTTCTGCCTCCACGGGACTTGGTATGGGGTCTGCTAGGTGTGGTGGAGATGCTGGGGGAGGGGGCTGAGGAGGTTGGGGGGGTTCCATGTTCACTTGGGTGCTGCCCCAGGGAAGAAATATGGGGTTCAACTGAGTGTACATTTCCGTGGGGAAGAAGGGAAGGTCTAGGGGAGCATTCTGTGGGTTTATGGGATTGAATTGAGGCGGCATGTTCCATTGGGACCTCATTTCTTGGGCCATTTGTGGATTTAAGGAGGGGGTCATTGGATGGATGATATTGTTGAGCCATACTTGATTCAAATAGTTGTTCATAGCTAGCCTCATCCCCTCCGTTATGAGTTGGGCAAGATATTGAGTGCTGTGGAGAATCACAATGGCCTCTTGGCCATTGATCGGGACTGTGAATGATATTGCATGGCCCATGAGGCCTAGTTCCATCCAACCGGTGGGCTGGTAGTCTTGGGATTGGGGTGGTTGAGCATAAATTATGTGGGGATGAACTTGGGGGTGGAGAGGAGGAATGTTGTCCATGTTTAGAGGACTATATTGACGTAGGATTTGGATCAGTTGTTGTCTCCTTCGTAGAGAGAGGGGAGTCCTTGGCATATTGATTGGGAGTAGGAGTAGTTAATATTGTGGGGTGGTAACCGAAGAGGGGAGGTTTGGGATTGGTGGAGGGAGGAGGGTTTGAGGTATTCAAGCTTAAGTCTTTTGGTTGCTCAAGAATGTCATTTAAAGTAGCATTAAAAGAAGCATTAATGGAGGTATTTTGGCTTTCAAGTTATTTTTCCATTTGGCTATCTTTATCTATTTCCATTTCCAATTGGCAGCCATGCATGGGGCTACTCGATTTACTAAATCCTATGGGAGGATTTTGGAAGGATTTTTCGGTTACTACAATATTTTGGAAAGATTTCTGGTTTGTGAAGTGGGGTAGAGTAGTAGAGGAGTCATTATTATTGGGGTTGGTTTTTTCCATTTGGAGATTATTTTGAAGGGCATTGGAATCATCGATATTATGTGGAGGTTTATTGTCCACAGTGGATTCAATGATACAGGTGTCCTCTATTAGTTGAGCCATGTCATTGTTAGGGAATTTAAATCTATTATTACAAGGGGTGGTATTAATAGAAAAGGTGGTATTAGATAAAACCATTTGCTTGTTTTGGGGGGAGTGGTTTTTAGTTAGGGTAGGGTTTTTATCATTAGTGAAATAGGTTTTGAATTATTTTTAGGTAAATAATTAGGCGTGGGAACATCTACTGATTTGTATTGAAATTTTTGGGTAAGTAAATACTTACCTGTGTTTGCATCAAATAGTTTTACTGACAAAGCTGGACGGTCTTCCACTTGTTCTGGATTGGTGATAGATTGAAGCGGAATAGTTCTACCTTGATTTCTTCTTTTGTTGAAGGAGACAGTAATCCACTCGGATTCAGTAGCTTTCTCCTTAGATTTGTTTTGATGATCCTGGCTTGCATGTGCTTCATCTGTGTTTTTGTGAATAATGTAACTGCATTGCCCCATAGTGTGCCCAAAGCGGCCACAATTTTTGCAAAGGAAATCCTCTCCTTCGTAGTGGATGTATTGTTTGTGTTTTCCCACAAATAGATATGATTGAACTGGGATCTCTAGTGGGATTTCAACACAAATTCTTGCATATCGACCTCTCATTGTTGTTGATGTGCATGTGTCTATTTTTAGAAGTCGGCCAATAGCATTGCCTATTTTACCTAGGATTTTGCTATCGTAGAATTCGGTTGGAAGTTGAGGTAGTCTAATCCAAACGGCAGAAGTAGTTAATTTCTCCTTTTTTGCCACAAAATTTGGCTTCCATTTTGAGATGGATAAAAAATGTCCATTAATGAACCATGGACCTTCATTGATTGCCTTGTCCACATTTTCTTTTTTTTCATAACTTGATTATGAAGTAATCTTCTCCAAGATCTATTAGGGAAAAACTTTCTATTGGATTCCATAGATCCTGGATTTTCCTCTTTAGGTATTGGTGTAGCATCCTTTTCCCAACTAGTTTGATTATGATGCAGTGTTTCCAAGGTTAATAAATACGGATTTTATCTTCTTTGGAAAGCGAGATATGAATGACTCCATTGGAAGTATTTTCAATCATTTGTTCAACCTCCATTTCTTCCAGTGAAGTGTTTGAGTAAGACAAAACTTCTTGGGCTATTGGGGAGGTGAATTCTAAGGGGTTGGATTCCAATAACTTATCTTTGAAAGATTGAATGTTGTTCACTAGGCTATATTTGTTGCTATGGGGTGCACTATCAGGTGGTTTAAGGGGGATCATGTTTTGAGGTATTGGAGTTTGAGAGCTCATAGGAAGGAAAAGAGTTTTTTGGTAGTAAATCTAGAGAGAAGCTGGAGCATCTCTCTCTAAAACGGTTCCACGAATAATAGTTTGTTTAGTTTAGTTTATTCTTAGCAGCAACATTAGATTGAACTTCATGCTCTTAAATTGCAAACAAAAGATTTCTTTAAATATCTACGCGCATCTAGTATATAAATGTAAAGAATAGCAGAAGGAAAAAAATTATTTGGAGACCTTCTACTAGTCCAAGATCGATAATTAAGATTAGAAGATTCAACTACACAATAAAAAACCCAATAATTGTTCACAAATGGGATCTGGGAAGGGTAAGATGCACGCAGCCTTATCCTTACTCTGGAAGGGCAGAGAGACTATTTCCGATAGACCCTCGGTTGGATAACGGATGAAAAAAGTAATGAAAACAAGTAGGAACAAGATAAAAATAAGACCTAAGCCAAGAAAGAAGTTAATCTCTAGGCAGTAATAGCAATCTATGAATAAAAGGATATCATACTAACACTAACGCTAGCAAACTGAGTAAGACAAAGAGAAACGCTCGGCTACCTACTAGCCTTCTACCCTAATCTTCGACCTCCACACCCTCCTATCTAGGGCCATGTCCTTTGTCAGCTCCAGCTCCTCCATGTCCCACCTAATCACCTCTTCTCAAGACTTTTTAGGCCTACATCTACCCTTCTTCATACCCACTAAGGCTAACCTCCCACACTAGGCTTCTATACTTCTCTTCTTAACATGCCCGAACCATCCCCAACCTCGCCTCCCGCGTCTTATTATAAGATTAGAAGATTCAACTAAGGAAAAGAAAGTTGTCACAAACCACCCTAAGGCCATCTCCAACCTTGACCCTAATTTTTATCCCCATAAAGAGGATTTCCTCATTTTGGGGACAACTTACACCAATCATTCCCCCAAAAAAGAATATTCTTTTTTATATTCTTCTCTCTCTTTTATATTATATTATTATCTTTCATTTCAATTTTTATTTTTTAAATTCTATTATACAAATTCCATCTTTTATTTTCATTAATTTGGAATCATTGGACGATGCCGTAACCAAGGTTAAGGACTAGCTTCCTGTTCATTCACAAAACTTTGATACCATCGTTGCCAACCTCTCTGACATCAGAGTCAGCTACATATTCTGAACTCTGGTAAACAACCACAGCCAGATCTCACAACCTTGAAAAGCCCTAGCCTCAGTATCGTGGGTGGCACATATTCCGTCATGGTTGTTAGAAATATGTATTTGTAAAACAATTCTAGAGAAAATAAAATAACATAAACAGAAATGTAAACGTAATGAAAAACCAATTCGAGCCTACTGAATTCACAGTGTTTCCTTAAGGAATTTAATCCCCTCCTAGTACCCAAGGTTATGGATTATTTCCTCCCAGGATAGAACGAATTACACACTGGTATAGTGGTACTTCAAACCCCAGTGTTTCAGCGAACTCAAAGTTCGGTAGCAAATCACACTTACTTGCTTTCTTTGAAGATGAAAGTATGCAGAAAGAAGGAGGAGAACTCAGAAATTAGTATGTAAAATCTGAGAGAATGGACTTGTATTTATAGCCAAAGTTGGGCTGAAATCTGAAGAGGTGCAACTCTTCATAATGGCTGTTTTTGCAAAAACGCCCATAAAGTAAATGCCATGACATAATTGGCTATTTACTCAATAATAAAGAGGGAAAATTGAAGGGTAGTTAATTTTCTGTTACAAAACAGAAAACTAAATTCTGGATAATAACTGAAATGGATTTAATATTAATATTTATTTTAATATTAATATTTTGTTATTAAAACAAATATTTAATAACATTTCTGTTAATATTTACTATTAACAAATAAATTTGGTCCAAAAAATAATCTCTCGATCGATCATTTGACCAAATCCGAATCCGAATCCGAATCTGAATCTGAATCCGAAGCTGAGGTCGAGCGAGTGACGACGACGACGGCGGCGCGAGGCTCGCTTTCTTCTCAACTCTTTATTAGCTAGAAGAAGAGCCATTGCTTATATACCCATCAAAAGTGTTTTCCTCTTCCTATGTGGGACAATTAAGGAGGGAAACTCAAATATTACTCAAATATTTTATTTCCCCTCCATTTCCCATCACCCTATTTTAAGCATTAATAAATCATTAATACTTACAAAAACCCAACAATCCCCCACATGAATGGGGAATGGCTATATCACGGAAGTATGCATGAAAAACTGTGTGATTTGCAAGCAAGAATTAATTGCATCTGGATAAGTAGGTTTCCCTTTGAACTTTTCGTAGTGAACTTATATCGGATATACTCGATCAATCGGTAGATTTGATAACTTTGAACCGTCGAACTTTGGTGTATGCCTAAACAACCACAAGTCGCACAACCAATCCTTAACCGTCTTTGGTTCTCATTGTTGTATTCGTTTCAGCCATGAACACTGCCTGGTTTCATAAGTGCATAGAGAACTGGCCTTGCAAAATTCTCCTTGAAGCGGATAACACTTCATCTTACATAGTGTGATTCCTAAACGTGTCATCCCGTAGATACACTATTTGATATACCCCGTATCAAATTTAGAAATCATTAAAAAGCCTTAATGCTTTATCCTTGATACTGAACATTGTCTCATCACGAGAATGGAACAAATAATTTAGTTGACAATGTTGAACCGTCATTAATGACTTTGTTTGATCTCCTTGAACCTAGATCTTGGGATCTCCAGTCTTCTAGGTAGAGTTACCGCCACTAGGACTTGTTTCCGGCCATAATACCATTCCCCTTGATGATTTCTCAACTACATCTCTAGTTAGGCCTTTTGTAAGTGGATCCGACACATTATCACTTGACTTTACATAGTCAATCGTGATAATTCCTCTAGAGAGTAATTGCCTAACGGTTTTATGTCTTCGTCGTATATGACGAGATTTACCGTTATAAATAACGCTCCCAGTCCTTCCAATTGCCGCTTGACTATCGGAATGTATGCATATTGGTTCCAACAGTTTGGGCCAAAATGGAATATCTTCCAAGAAAGTCCGGAGCCATTCAGCTTCTTCACCGGCTTTATCTAAAGCTATGAACTCAGCCTCCATTGTAGAGCGGGCAATACAAGTTTGTTTGGACGACTTCCAAGATACCGCTCCTCCACCAATAGTGAATATATATCCACTTGTGGACTTGGAATCAGTTGATCCGGTGATCCAGTTTGCATCACAGTATCCCTCAATGACTGCAGGATATTTACTATAGTGCAAGGCAAAGTCCTGGGTATGTACTAAATACCCCAAAACTCGTTTCATGGCCATCCAATGAGATTGACCTGGATTGCTCGTATATCGACTCAATTTACTTATAGCACAAGCTATATCTGGTCGTGTACAATTCATGATGTACATTAAACATCCTAACACACGAGCATAATCCAATTGTGATATGCTCTGGCCTTTGTTCTTTGCTAATGCAAGATTCATGTCAATTGGAGTCTTTGCAACTTTAAAGCCCAAGTGCTTGAATTTTTCAAGTACTCTCTTAATATAATGAGATTGTGACAGTGCCAGACCTTGATAAGTCTTATGGATCTTAAATCCCATAATTAAATCAGCAACTCCCAAGTCTTTCATATCAAACTTGCTAGTTAGCATGCGCTTAGTCGCATTTATGTTGGCAATATCATTACTCATTATCAGCATATCATCCACATATAAACAAACAATGACTATGTGATTTGTCATTTTTAATGTACACACATTTATCACACTCATTTATTTTAAAACCATTTGACAACATTGTTTGGTCAAATTTTGCATGCCATTGTTTGGGTGTTTGTTTTAGTCCGTAAAGGGACTTAACAAGTCTACATACCTTCTTTTCTTTATCTGGAACCACAAACCCTTCAGGTTGTTCCATGTAGATTTCTCCCTCCAACTCTTCATTTAAGAATGTCATCTTAACATCCATTTGATGAATTTCAAGACCATAAACTGCAGCTAACGCTACCAACGTTCTTATGGACGTAATTCTTGTAACTGGAGAGTATGTATCGAAATAGTCAAGACCTTCTCGTTGTCTATATCCTTTGACCACAAGTCTTGCCTTAAACTTGTCAATAGTGCCATCATCTTTCATTTTCCTCTTAAAGATCCATTTAGAACCCAACGGTTTATTTCCAGGAGGAAGATCAACCAATTCCCATGTATGGTTGTTCAATATGCATTCTATTTTACTATTGACTGCCTCTTTTCAAAACAATGATTCCAAAGAATACATAGCTTCTTTAAATGTTTGAGGCTCATTTTCTAACAAGAAAGTCAAAAAATCTGGTCCAAATGAAGTAGACGTTCTTTGACGTTTACTACGTCTTGGATCTTCCTGATTAAGTGTACTTTTTTTTTTCCGAGATTNTCTATAACCGTATTATTATGAATGTCGGGATTTTTTTATTTATGTACCAGAAATCGATATGCTTTACTATTTGTCGCATATCCTATGAAAACACAATCAACTGTTTTCGGTCCTATTTTTACCCTTTTGGGTTTAGTAACTTGCACTTTTGCCAAACACCTCCACACTTTAAAATAATTCAAGTTGGGCTTCTTTTCTTTCCATTTTTCATATGGAATGGATTGTGTTTTGCTATGGGGCACTCGGTTTAATATTCGAT
>ML281315.1:0-103262 GCA_005239495.1 Nicotiana undulata | reverse complement strand
CTTAAAAGCCCAGGCTCCGCGCCTGCGATCGATTCATCGCAACGGCGGTCCCGCAGGGGCGATACATTTACCGCGCCTGCGGTCCTTCACTAAATTCTCAGAGTCCGCGCATGCGAACCCATTCCCCGCACCTGCGTCCTCGCAAGGGCGACCTTTCTTCCGCCCTTGCGATGAATTTCCACCCCTGCGCCTTCACTATCGCGCCTGCGATGTCCGCACCTGCGGCCCAATCATCGCAGGTGCGATCACACTAGCAGTAGCAGCTTCAGCTGCATTTTCAAGTCACAATTCCTTCGTTTAACATCCGAAATCAAACCCGAGCCCCTCGGGACCCCAACCAAACTTACCAACATATCCAACATGGTTATTCAAACTTAGTCGAGCCATTAAAACACCAGAAACAACATCAAAACCATAAATTCTCACCCAATTCAAGCCTATGATTCCCAAAAACTTTCGAAACGCGCATTTGATCAAAAACCCAACCAAACCATCTCCAAATGACCTGAAATTATGCGGGCAAGTCCAACATGGCCTAACGAAGCTACAGCAACTCTCGGAATCCCATTCCGACCCTTGGATCAAAATCTCGCCTATCAACCGGAATTCGCCAAAATACTAACTTCGCCAATTCAAGCCTAATTCTACACCGGGCATCCTAAAAATATTCTGAACATGCTCCTAAGTCCCAAATCACCTAACAAAGCTATCCGAACCATAAAATCCGCATTCCGAGTTCGTTTACCAAGAAGTCAACTCCGAGTTGACTTTTCCAACTCTAAAGCTCTTGTTGGAGACTATGTGTCTCAATCCACTCTATTTTCACTCCGAACCCGAACCAACCAACCTCAATACTCCATGAGCAGTCTAACCGAGCTACTACAAGACAGAAATAAAGGAATAGATGCGTATACTGCGTAACGACGGACCGGGTCGTTACACCGACAATAACTTCATTGATCCTATCCTAGTAAGGATCCATAGCCAGCCGGCATATTGTGCCCATGTTGAAGAAGAAACAAACGGGAAACCTTGGTTCCACGATATCAAAGAATATTTGGCAAAATGAGAATACCCGGAGCATGAAAATCATACTCAGAAACGTACGCTTCAGAGGTTGTCCAACAATTTCTTCCACATCGGAGGATCCCTGTACAGAAGAACTCCTGATTTGGGGTTACTGAGATGTGTCGACGCAAAGGAAGCTTCTAAGCTGCTCGAGGAGATACATGTCGGTACCTGCGACCCACATATGAATGGCTTTGTCTTGGCCAAAAAGATACTAAGGGCCGGTTATTTCTGGATGACCATGGAGACAGATTGCATACAATATGTCTGAAAGTTCTACCAATGTCAAGTACATACAGATATGATAAAATTATCGCCAAATGAGCTCAATGCAACAAGCTCACCTTGGCCATTCGTCGCTTGGGGAATGGATGTCATTGGTCCAATCAAGCCCACCGCCTCAAATGGGCACCGGTTCATCTTGGTAGCTATTGATTACTTGACCAAATGGGTCAAAGCAGCATCTTACAAAGCAGTGACTAAGAAGGGCATTTCGGGTTTTGTCCGCGACCGTATTGTTTGTCGGTTTGGAGTTTCAGAGTTTATCATCACTAACAATGCCGCGAATCTCAATAGTGATTTGATGAAGACCATGTGTGAGACTTTCAAAATCAAGCACAAGAACTCCATAACATATAGACATCAGATGAATGGAGTTGTAGAAGCTGCCAACAAGAATATCAAGAAGATACTGAGGAAAATGGTGGAATACCATAAACAATGGCACGAAAAGCTAACATTTGCTCTACTGGGATACCGCATCACAGTCCGCACATCAACTGGGGAAACTCCCTACTTACTGGTTTATGGTACTGAAGTTGTTATTCCTGCCGTAGTGGAGATTCCTTCTTTGAGAATCATACTAGAAGCTGAGCTCAATGACGCATAATGGATAATGAGTCGTTATGAGCAGTTATCCCTCATAGATGGAAAGAGGATAAATACAGTATGTCATGGACAACTTTATTAGAACAGAATGTCCAGAGCCTTGAGTCAAGCCGAGGCAGTTCACAGCGGGGCAGCTTGTGTTAAAGAAGATCTTTCCGCATCAAGATAAAGCCAAAGGGAAATTCTCTCCCAACTGGCAAGTCCCTTACATGGTTCACAGGGTGTTGACAGGAGGAGCTCTCATACTTGCAGAAATGGATGGAGAAGTCTGGCCGAAACCAATCAATTCAGATGCAGTCAAGCTATACTATGTGTAACTATTTATTTTTTCTGCAAGTGATATAAATTGAACTACGCTCGACCTAATTCCCGTTTAAGAGGGGATACGCAGGTATCCCTATGGGTTCACAATTCAATAAAAATTTCTATTTCCTCCCAGAATCAGAAACTGAGGTAGAATTTTGAGGAGGACCCTCAAAATCCCGAAGCAAGTTCAGCCGATCGCAGCATATACGACAGTCAGAAATGTTTATCCATCTAAGTGGAGCAGAATTTTGAGGAGGACCCTCAAAATTCTATATCAAGAGAAGTCGCAATGTTTCGGATCATGTCACAGACACTGGTTCATCTAACCAATTTCTAAAATATATTTTTACTACGTCTTTGAAAACTATCCATGCTTGCTTGTGAAATTACACTGTTTCGCAAACTCTACCCCCTATGATTTGAACAGGATCTTCGAACCGAGCAAAGAAAGTCAAGTAAGCCGACGGAGGCACGAACTGACCTCCCCCTACAGAACTCATGATTTTTATTTGAATGCAGGAACAGGGAATATGCACACCTCGGGATCACAACCTTCATAACAACCACGACACAGAATCTACTTCTAGCTAAGAAATACTCTACTATCATATGCTATTTGATCTATTTGCATGGGACTAAGCCCTATACCGAATCCTGCATGAGGCTAAGCCCTGCCTCCTCTTTGCATGAGGCTAAGCCCTGCCTCCTATCTGCATAAGGCTGAGCATCGCCTTCTATCTGCATGGGACTAAGCCTTGTCCCAAGTCTTACATAAGGCTAAGCCCTGCCTCCTATTTGCATACACTACAAGAAAAAGCTCAATTTGTGGGGGTTTATTTAGGGAGGTCATAAGAAACCCCCACTATTTGTTAGTTTTGTGGCGTTTGTGCCAATTCCCTCAAAATAATTGTGTTTGTGGAGGTTAATCTATAGGCGTTGTAAAAGAACCCCACTAAAAGCCAGTCAAAATTTCGATTCTTTATTTTCCCGCGATCTTCTTAATCCAACTATGACCAATTCCCTCCATTCCTTTTTTATTTTTCATAGTTCCCTCGTTTTTTGCTCTGTAAAAATTCACAAAATAATAGTTGCTTCCCAACCTCATTTTTCATATTTCTCTGCTCTCGTCGCTGCTGCCCAACCGCTGTCGCTCTGTCTCCCTATCGCAGGCCACCATCACCAGAATCCAGGTATTACAACTCATCTCTCGCTACTCTCTCTCTCTCTCTCTCTCACTACCCATAGACTTCATCAGTCAAACCCTAATTTTGCTGGAGGGAAATTAAAGGTGGAAAAACATTCACTGGGTTTATTTTCCAATAATTGATTAAGCATAACTCATCCAGATTTTGTTTCCTTGCATTTTTCATTGATATGCTGCAGATCCCACTTAATATTTTACCATTGTGAAGTCAGCAATAATTTGCCAGTACCTAGTCATTGCTTAAATTGTTAGGGTTCTTGCACAGAGAATTTTAAGCTTTGAGTAATTTTAGCGATCCCTAACTTCGTTGATGATCACTTTATAAATCTCCTCACTCTTATGCCTCAAGTCTTAGTGCTCTTTGCTTCACTGTTCTATAAATCTACAAGGTATAACAGATCCCTCTTTTGATTCTTACTATTGTAATTTTGTATTCTTTCTGTTATTTTAATCTTATTATTGTGTACAAACAAATATAATCATTGTTGATATGTGACTTGTGAGATTATTTACTGTATTTTTTTATGTGCATAGTGCAGGCCAATTATTTGATGAAATATACGTATTCTCCCACTGAAATCTGCAAGCAGATAAAAGGACTAAAATGAGCCTACGTATAGCAAAAATTTGAAGCTACGTGTTTGGAGATGCAATAGGCTATGTATGAGGTAAACCTCACATCTCTAAATTAAATTTTCTTTGTATATAATTGGTGACATCATATGTTTGATAATTCTCTTGTTGCTTAAGGTTATTAAAAAGTATGTAATCTTCCTTTGCTATTCAACTGATCCTCTCAAGTAAGAGGCATTTTCCACACCAACTGGAAGTTTGATCTTAGAGCTTTAGTCTGGTTGAATAAATTGAACTATGACCATATTCATCAACCAAAAATAAAAAAATTAAAGAATAAAAGTCATGATTATAAATTCTAGATATTTCTATGACTATTGCATAGTGCTTCATTTTCTAGAAAGATACCCAATGCACGACCAATAACTTCGGGTGCCCAATAAATATGTGCTTGCATTTTTTTGCTACAAAACAAGTCCATTGGATTTAATAGGGGGAAAGGTTAGGGAAAGACTATATATACTTGCCCCTCATGGTCCTTACTCACCTCATGTTATTAAAAATTTGTAGTAGTTGGGACATACTTCATACTTCAACTTCTCTCACTTATTAATAAAATACAAGAAGTTACAGAAACTATATTCTAATATTTGCAACTGGGTGGGAGCTTTGTACTTTATATTCTGCCTAGCAAGGATTTATATTCTATATTTATCTTTGGTAGTCGAAATGGTTAGTGAGGATTCATATATCTAACCATACTAGCTTGGAAATTCAGGCGTAATAGTAATAGTTGTTATAGTACAGCTGTTGTTGTCCTTAGTTTTATTAGGAGACTACTCTCTTCTTATAAAAAAAATTTACGTCATTTTTTCAGTCGTGTGAGATTTATGTTTGTCCCTATTTGAGCTCCTAAGCATTTATTTCATTTTCAGTATAATAAAATTTGGATGTTGGATTTCCGTGTTAGTCAAGGAAATAAATAATGAGGTAGAACTTTGTCAATATGTTTCCTAAAAGCTCAAGTACATTGTTAGTTCTAAGTTGCTTTCGTTTGGAAGGTTGTGACTTCTGAGAAAGCTTACTAGTTGAAAATTATTTGCAATAGTAGATATAGCTATGGAAAGAAAAAGTTTATTTAGATTGGTCAATGAAACCATGTGTCTTGTCAAGGCTCTGCATAATTTAACCTATAAAAAGGCTCTGCATAATTTGAATTCCTGATTGCATTGGATGTAAACTTTTGTAACTTTATCGACAATATATGCTCTGGACAAGTTGAATGTGCCTTTGCCATAAAATTTATCCTGTTCAACCAGGTACAATTAAATCCAAGACTAACTCTATGTCTAGTACCATAACGAGAATAAGTACTACTGTGCAGTTTCCGACTTCAACAAACTCATATTTTTCCATTGATTTAGTGTTGCCATGAAAGATGAAAAATGAGTGGCCTTGTTGTAGCTCATCAATATTCTTTTTCCTTTGGTTTGTCAAAAGTAAAAAAATGAGCTGCCTTCAACAAACTCTTAGTTATGGATGGTATAGTACTCAATAAAATTGTGGTTACTTCGATGTCAAAATGCTTCGCTTTTAATGTGTTATTAATTGTCTTTATTTGATGTTAAAATATATCACTTCAAAAGCATTACACATTGCATGTATGCTCATCGCTTTAAAGTTTCCACTTGCCGAATGTGCTTTACGTATAATATTTGGGTTTTCTTTTCATTGTTAGGGAGGGTGGAGTGAAGCACATGGATGCAGCACAACTGAGATAGTATGGTCACAACATGGTTAAAATTCATTGTTGGTTAGTACAAGAACATTGAGAACTCCCTGTTCTTAGTTAAGTTTAGGTTCTTATAACCCATCATCAATTTCTTTGTCATTGTATCATTACCATGCTATTGCGGTATTGCCAAGAGTTAATAGTTTCCTTAAGAGTTTTAGTACCTGCCTATCAGTTGTGTTCTGGCAGTCTCTGGAGTCTTAGCTAGAGAGCATTACTCTATTCTATTTAGAATAAATGGTGGATCTAACTGTTATAATAATGAATATATATACAGTTTTTACTATCGTTGGTCACCGTATTAGATATCATACTTGATAATAGTGTTTAATTTAGTATGGATTTGAATTTGTAATGTTTCTCACTATGGTTGTTTCTAATGGAATTTGACTTATATTATAACTTATTCAATAAAATTATCTATTTAACTGTGGAAAAATGAACTACCACTAATTTCTTTTGAACATGAATATCATATTTGGGGGGTTATAAAACCCCATATATATATATATTTTAATGCTGAAATCATATTGTGGGGGTTTAAAAATCCCCGCAATATTTTTGTTGAAACACTAAAACCATATTAATGGAGGTTCTAAACTGTCACAAATTGATTTAAAAACCCCCCACAATGTAAAAAGTCATTTTGCGACGGTCGTCGTGGAAGTTCTAAAAAACCGCCTCAATATGCTCGTGGCGAACATAACTGCGACGTTTTTAAAAAATGCCCCAATACAATTTGTGGGGGTCAAAAACCGTCACAAATTGACAAAATAACCCCCATAAATTGAACCTTTTCTTGTAGTGATAAGTCTAAGCATTGCCTTCTATCTGTATAGGACTAAGCCCTGTCCCAAGTCTTGAATGAGGCTAAGCCCTGCCTCCTATCTGCATAAGGCTAAGCATTGCCTTCTATCTGCATGGGACTAAGCCCTGTCCCAAATCTTGCATAAGGCTAAGCCCTGCCTCTTATATGCATAAGGCTAAGAATTGCCTTCTATCTGCATGGGACTAAGCCCTGTCTCAAGTCTTGCATGAGGCTAAGCCCTGCCTCCTATCCTCATAAGGCTAAGCATCGCCTTCTATTTGCATGGGACTAATCCTGTCCCAAATCTTGCATAAGTCTAAGCATTGCTTTCTATCCGCATGAGACTAAGCCCCGCCTCCACATTTGCACAAGGCTAATCAATGGATTTTATTTGCATGAGGCTAAGCCTTGTCTCAATATTTGCATGGGACTAAGCCTTGTCCCGAACTTTGCACGAGACTAAGAACTGTCTCTCCTGCACTATCTATTTTCTCTTTTTCGGGCTAAGTCCTACCCTCAACTTCACACAAGACTAAGCTCTATCTTTTCATTCCTAGCATCATAGCTCATAGGTTGAAATATCGCCAACTCGTCCAAAAGCGTCATAGTCTAAGGCATCATCCTCGTAGCCGGAAGACACCATGTCATGACCTGAGGATCTCTCAAATTTGCATATCATTATTCAAAGACATCATGGTTCGGAGGCACCATTTCCATGGCATGAGAACATCATTTCATGGCCTGCGAATCCCTCACTGAACAATTCATGGCCCAGGACATCATGGTCTGAGGACGTCATCCCCAACCGTCCAAAGATGATTTTTCATGGTTCGAAGGGAATCTTCATCATGTTTAAATTTATACGCAAATATATGCTTGTAGTACCTCTTTACTTGCATGTGACCCGATGAGCAACCGCTACCCCAGCAAGAGCGATCCCGCTCCAGTTCCTTCAGGCTATTCCAAACTTGACCGCAACTATTACATCGACCCCTAAATCTTGCGTCCGTTCTTGTGGTAACTTCATCGGTATATTCCGCCGATGGATACTAAACTACACGCGACCTGATTCCTATAAAACTAGGGATATGTAGGTAGCTTAGAAACTAGAGTGCGGCCTAAACCTCTCAAACCATCTCGCTCGGTCAAAATTGGCCAACATATCTTTACCCGACAACTCTTTCATCGTTCCCGGGTAAAGAGGGCCAGTTGTTGATACCCAATTTTTCCATATAATATTTTTTAAAATGCATATATGCCTTCAAAACTATGCATTAGCATCAATTAATATTTTTTCATAATTTCTGCATTTTTAAAGGATTTTAGTTAATTTTTCCCAGTATTTTTTACTTATATAAATAATCATTAACTGCATTAAAAATGACTTTATAACTATTTCATGGCTTAATTTTGCTATTTATACTTATATTAAGCTTAAATGATTTCACAAATAGCCACATTCACATTTCCTGGGTTATAATCGCAATAATTTTGTAATTATAGCCCATGCATGCATTATTATATTATTTTACCAGAAAATAGCTTGGTGTATTTTTAAAATATTGAGTAATTATTTTAAGACATTTCTATGCATAAAATTTATTTTTTATAATCTGTCAATTATTTTATAAACTATTTTTTTAACAATTATTTGGGTATTTAACAAATAGCCCTTTTTTTATTTCGGACCTAACCCCTTTTAATTCCAGCCCTAACCTCTAAATATTAGCCCAAATCCTTTTAAAAACCAGCCCAATCCATCCAGTCCCAACCTGCACCTACCCGACCCAATAACCCTTTTTATCGTGGACGTTGATCTTTTAGATCAACGATCCACGATTAAACTTACCATTTTAATGTCTAACCTACCCTAACCCCACCCTCATTCTCTCATTCTGCCGTCTCCAAATTCCCTAACCTCTCCGATTCTCTCTCAACTCACCGCTAACCCTAATCGCCATCACTAGCGAGAAGCTCCTATCTATGGAGTTCCGTACATTTTCCGATCATTACCAGCTTGCTACGCTCCTTGGCTATTTGATTTCATGAGTCCTTGAGAAAATCTCATGGAAATCCAACATGTTCTTGCCTGAAACTTGTTTACCGGCCTGTCTAAGGCCATTTTCATTTGTGAGTATGGATTTCCTCTTGGTTTTAGTATGAATCCATGGGTTTTTGACCGATTTTCTTTTACCTCTACTGTTTATGAAAAACCCTAGTTTCACTACTGTTCACATCTTCTCAGATCTTTATAGATCTGAAGTGATTCGAGTATTGTTGGGTGCTTTCCTTTAAAAATCTCTTATTTTAATTAATTGTTTCGATTTCATTTACTCTTTCTGGAATTAGGGTTCGTCCCAGACTTTTCTTCAAAGGTTTTTCTAACTTCTCAATGTTTTAATTAATTGTTTTTTCACTATCTTGACTAAATTTCGTATGTATGCTCGAACCCTAGATGTTTCTGTTTGTTATATTGATTTCTTCAATTTTGTTTCGATATTGTGTTTATCTCTGTGAACCAACCCTATTAACTCATTCTCTTTAGGAACTTAAACAATTTTCCCTATTAAAATCAGTATTTTGTGGAATTTTTGCTTGATTGACTTCTGTTAAGGATATGAAAGATTTTCTTTCTTGTTAAAATCAGAACCCTTTAGGATTCTTATTTGGTTGACTTCTATTTAGGGATTTAAATAATTCTTTCCTATAAAATCAGTATTCTTTGATATTTCTTTTTTGATTCGAATGACTACCCTGCTGAAATCAGTATTGGCTGAGATTTTTTACTTGTTTCCTTATTTGTGACCTTAATTTATTTTCCCCCCCGAATGGGGCCCTACGCGGCACGAATCCTGATATAGTCGGGTTCCAATGCGGGTACCGGACACCGGGTGGGAGACCAAAAAAGAGAGACTTTAATTGTTTTCTATTTAGGGAATTAGAAAAATCCTTTCTTGTTAGAATCAATGTTCACCGGAATTTTACATATTTCTCTATTTTGACTAATTTTACTTGCCTTAATTGACTGTCAATACAGTTTGGGACTTGACTGGATCCATATATGGTATGATTACCTTAATTGAACCCCCAGTTATGACCGTTAATTGACTATCCCTCAATTAAAGGGGTCTTTTCTGGACTTCCCGATAAGAATTGATTTTGTGATTGGTTGATTGATCCTTAATTGATTGAAATGTGATTCTATTTACCTTATTTGTTCTACTCCCTTAGTGCTATATATACACTCTCATTCTGCCTCTAAAATGTTACACCCCATGTTTTCGTACATGAAAGTATGCCATAAATAAATTAATGGAAGCTCGAAAATGAGATGTTACATCCCACATTTTTGAATGTTAAAGTTTCGTCGTAAGTTCGGGAATGAGTTTGAGATTATAAGCATTATGCTATTTCAAACAAGCGATGAGTAAATTCGTGAAGGTGAGCGGGGAAGCAAGTCAAAGAAAATAATTTTTCGTCCAAGTTTGACATATTGGGATAGAATACGGCCCGAGCGATAATACCCGATATTTACGGACAAGTACCATACAAGGAACCATATGACCATGATAGTATGATGTATAAAGTATATTAAAAATATTTAGATGTATAAGTAATTTAAGATAATTCTTAATTATACGAGTAATTTATTAATTATCGGGTAGAGGGATATTACCTAATTACTTAATTGATTATAGGATAAGATTAAAATCCCCATCCCACGTGGCAGCAAGCCACTAAAACTAACAAATGACTCTTAAGTCATATTTGATTAGGTGGCAATCAATTCCGACATAAGCCATGTAATAAAAAGCTCTATGGATTTCACCTAGCTTTTTACTCTCTATTAACCATCATGCTTTCTATAATTTCCAAAAGACCCTTTTATTAAATACAACAGTAGGCTTTCTATAATTTTCAAATTCCTTTATTACATACAACAGTAGCCCTTAATATAGTCATTCCATTTCCATCTCTACTTCTACGCCATTTCCACTAACTGGACAAACTACACTAAGCTACTTGGAGGAAAAATTCAAGAACTCAAAGGGAAAGCAAGCTAATAAGAATCTATTTCAGTAAAGCTCGAAGTACCATTAACTCAGTAGCGGTAGGGAAACAGAGATTTTGCAATTTTAAAGGGAGTACGGTGCAGCCTTTTCCAAATATATCACACGAATTTTCTCCTACTCCAGGTATGTTAAGGCTAAGCCCTTCTTTCATTTTGGCATGATCTCGTAATTACTCGAGTTTGATAACGAAGCATAAAGAAAACTTCATATCGCGGAATTACGTATAATTTTCTAGTTTCGTAAGTTACAATATTCTCCTTATCGGAGCTCATATTCAATTGAGTATTTACAGTATTTTCTTTACCATCGAGCTATAATCGATGGGCAGACCCCTATTGGGCAACCTCTGATCAGATGGTAAGATATATACCGAGCCTACTATGGTCGAGCGCCTATGAGCGAGCCCAGTTGGTACCAGCAGGTAAACATATCTTCAAATTATCTTTGACTTCCAGTGGCTTTCACTTATTATATTATCAGTTCAGTTTCAGCTTTCAGTACATGCCTTACATACTCGGTACATTATTCGTACCGACGTCCTTTTGTTGGGGACGCTGCATTCATGCCTGCAGGTATAGACAATCAGTTTGACGAGCCCTCATAGTAGACGAGGTTAGCAATCAGTGATTGATCGGTAAGACTACACCTCATTCGGAGTGCAACCGAGTCTATAAGTCATTGTGGCAGAGTTTTTCTACAGACTTATGGGTAGGCCGGTACTCTGTCCCATTTTATGTCAAATAATCTTAGAGGCTTTGTAGACATAAGTTTATCATGTATTGTATGTCAGAGGCCTTGACGGCCCATATGTATTCATGAATTATGAACGATGGTTCATTGATATAACATTTGCCACTTACTAAGAGTTGTGGCCATATTGGCCCATGATAGTTGCAAAAAGAAAAAGAGTTGTAGAGTGGTTCGCTCGGGCCAGTGCGGCACCGGGTTCCATCCACGCCTCCCTAGGTTTGGGGCGTGACAAAGTGGTATCAGAGCGGGTCGTGTCCTAGGGAATCTACAAAGCCGTGTCTAGTAGAGTCTTGTTTATGGGTGTGTCGTGCACCACACTTATAAGCAGGAGGGTACAGAGCATTTAAGACTGTCACTCTTTCTTCTTACTCTAGATCGTATGGTAGAGCTTAGTTGTGAGAATTAAAATTCCTAACTTCTATTTTATTCATAATACGACGATACCTATATCCAGAAAGAAAGTTGGTAAGAGATTGAGTGTGACAATGAGAAAATTGAGTTAGAGGTACTTCATTTTTCATGATGCTTATGATAAGTAAATATAAGGTCTTTAGTAGATCATGTGCGTACTAAGATGTGTAAGCCTCTTTATAAGGAGCCTTAAGGAAAGAATTCCTATCCACTTTTACGATAAAAAGGAAAATAAGAATCGGAAAGTAGACATAAGTTCCAGCAAGTAAAAGAAGCAAGGTGAAGAAGGGTATGAGGTACCCAGTTTATAAAGATTGTCATTATTTACCATTCAGGAAGAGAGATATAAGTATTTTGGGTTATCTTGAACAGTAACAGAGATATAATTGGCCACACCGATCTCAGTCATGCCCTGTGGAAGCTAACAGATATAGCTTAAGAAAAGGATGAGAAATCAGGATCGAGCTGGTGTTAGAGTAACCCAAAATAGTAAATGGATTATTTGTGTTAGTTGACATTTCGGAAGGATATTACAAAGGTGATAATAGATCTCGTTATGAGGCACCCAGATGGTGCACTCTAGAATATTACAATTAGATGTGAATAATACATGAAAAAAATAAAAAATAAAAAGAATCAGAAGATAGGCCCGGAAAGCCTAGAAGGGATAAATATTACCTTAGTGTGGCTCGCGTCCCTAGTAGAGGGGGAACGTTAAGCAACCCCAAGAGCCACTGGATGGAGCAAGGGGAGCTAAAAGCAAAAGAATGTCTTGTTCGAGTTTCCAGAATAAAGTGATAGACATAAATGTTAGTGGGAAATAAGAAAAGAGTTAATGAAGCATTATGAGTAAGATATGATACATGGATGGCAATGGTGAATCAAAAAGATGACAATATTACAAAGTCTATAGTCAATTGAAGGAAAAGATGAGAGGTGACAAACCTTGAGACAACAAAAGAGTATAGGCAATAAAGTCATATCCTCATTTCAAGAAATAAGTTTGTGACTTCAACGTAACTACCGGAAGGAAAAGTTAGACTCCAGAACAATAGAAATCAGTAGGGGCTGGTGAACAAGATAAACTAAACATGAATTAGAGACTGAGTGATTGGATAATAGTCAGCATCACGAGAATTTTAGATTTCGCTCTGGCGATAATAGAGTGGACAACAAAAGAAGATTCATGAGAAATTCAGATAATGGTCATTCAAGAAGACGCTTCCCTAAAGCAAGAAAGGTGAGTAAAGTTAAGCTTAAGGGATTGTATATGTCACTTACACTAAGTGTCACCCTCGCGAGTGAGGAATTTCGTTATCCTTGGTACTGAAGGATTACCGCGAGGCGAGTAAGGATCGTCGATGATGTGAAAAGATGCCAAAGATGAGAGGGTAAAACATCTTTACGTAGATCATTGTAGCACTAAATATTAGTGCTCCCCTAAAGGAGGAATATGGTGTGATGTGGCATTAGGTCAGAATTAAGTGGTTCTAGTAACTATGGAATGTGATAAGAAGGAGAAAGGGATAAGACTGCACTTATTCAAATCCTGCTTAAACGCTATGATTCTAGAACATTATACAAACACGACGTTAAGGAGAGGAGGTAAGGGTTCATGCCTGAGATGTTATTGATTGATAAGGAGCCAGTACGAGACGTAAGTAAAGATAAAGGAAATGACCCATGAAAGATTACGCAGAATATTGATATAATAATGAGCCAATGAGTAGTTAGTAGTTGATTAAGAAAGAGCCTAGTTATGGCTAGACAAGAGGATACAGACAAATCAACAGATCGTGCAAGATAAACATAGTGAACCCCAAAATGGGGATTTCAGTCTCACAGATATGACACCGGAACCCTTGAGAAATATTCAGATAGGAGTTGGGGTAGTCAAAGGTATCGTATTAGTATTACAGAAATAAAAGAGAGTGCCACTAGGAAGATAGTCAAAATATCAAGTTCAGGAGCAACCCTACAAGCACAAGGGCGTGGAAATAAGTAACTACGGGTAATTATAGGCAAGGAAGAACATCAAAAAAAATTGTCAAGTATACGATGTAATAAGCTCGCAGTTTCACAAGAGTCACAAGGTCTTCCCTTAGTACTACAACAAAAGACTAACTGATGAAATAAGGAAGAAAGCTTCAACCAAAGCACAATATCCTAAAGAGGAAATGGTCATTTAACAAAAAAAAAAAATAGTCTCACTACAGCATTGTATGAACTCCATGAGAAAGTGGCACCTACCATGGCTAAGGAACGAGAAGAAAAATCAAAAGTAATATTTGAGACCATGTGAGTTGCACATAAGTTCTCACATGCGTGGGAACTAAAATAAGCTAAGTAAGCACGCAACAAGGGGGCAGAACGACCAGGAAAAGCAATTGCTTGCATTCAAAGAAAGTTGAGAAGGAATGAAAGGAATTATTCAATCAATGATCCAGAGATAATTACATTATGAATGCACTTAAGATTTCGGGGTATTATGCAACATATATGTTGAAAACCATATGGCCGTAGAAGATTCCGGTATAAGTTAAAAGGAAGAATTGATCCCAAGTCATATACAAAGGATTGAATTGTTAGAGGATTGTATCACGAATATTCCATAGCGTCCATGTAAGGCTAAAGTAATTACTAATACCGTGAGCCACAGACCGGAAGATAGCTCAAGCCTACATAAAGGTTGATCAGAAGGAAGAGGAAACTAAAGAGTTACAACAACGAAGTAAATCAGGAGTCTGATCATTGGACCTAAAATATTATAGAAATTGTGCTTGAGAACATGGCATAATCACTCTTAATATCATAGGTGCAAGAGAGATAATACAACAACCACATTCTATGATGGATCTATAAGGAAGCCAGTTAGAAGAAGTACCAGCCTTATAAGAAGTCGGTTTGAAACTCTCACCGGATTGTGTATACACTATAGGTGCAAGTATTATAATAGAGCTTTAAGTTGTGAATATGAATTATACCTATGTAGAAACGAGGTCATGAAAGAGATAGAAGATGTGATGCGAGATTTTAAGGTAAGTAGGGTAAAAGTGAACAACATACGAGATACTCAGATGCAGAAGGTTGGGAATAGTCCATACTTCGGATAGAAGGCTAGAACCGCGGGGATTCAATATCCAGGAATGATAGAGACATCGCCAGTGGCATATCTTATAGCCTATGGTTTCTAGCTATCGAGAAGTCTAGTTAAGAAAGTAAAAGAAGAGTTAGAGATGATGTGACATCTCACTTGATGTTCTAGAATAACACAAGGAAATCTATGGTGCAAGGAAGTTGAAGGAAGGCTACGAGTAGTATAAATGGAAATGTATGGGTCGCAAGCTAAAGTATGGTAGAGCGACAAGATTGTAGGAATACAGGAGTAAGGATAAGAAAGGGCGAGTGAGAAGGTGACGAGAATGGATAAGCCCTCGGGATTAAGCCCACAAAAATGAGAGAGAGTTGACGCGTGCCTAAATAAGCTCAAAGGAGTCTATGACTAGTAGCATTTAAAAGAGATGTAATGCATCCCTGGTAGTGAAATAAGGGTATGATTGTGATAGATAAAGGATGACGTTTAGGCCTTCGAGTGAGTAATGATTTGAAGAGGATTTCATGGATTGTACGAGATTAAAATACCCACATAAGTGAATCACATTGGGATGCTATAAAATACGGCCATTGAAGTACAATATCACCCCTAAGTGGATTAGGAAAATCACTTCAAATATTCCTCGATGCAACGTAAGCCCTAGTTGCAAGGTATGACGCAAGAAGTGTCATGTTATCAGCGGTATATTGTAAATTAATATTGAGGTGAATTAACAATGGATGGAAAAAGTCACAAAGTATGATATGAGATTAGGTCGACATTCTTAAGATGAACAGTAATGAGGAAAAATTAAACGACCTAGATTTATACATATGTAAGCAACAAAAGTAACCTCGAGTTCGGTAGCAGCCCTTAGTAATGATAAATCAAAATAAGAGCTATGGCAGTAAACTCATACGGATGGATAAACGGATCTATGACAGTAGGTAGCAACAGTTACGAGATTGGAAAGATTTCGACCACAAGTCGTGGTATGAGAAAGAGGATTAAAGGGGGGAATGCCCCAGACTGTGGAATTATTCACAGAACAGTTGCCTAGATGGAAAGGGGAGTACTAAAGTATTCGAAAGGCATAAGTTATGAAAATGATAAGTGCATCAGTCAACACTCGAGGAAAAATGTTTCAAAGGGGGGAATGATGTTACACCCCATGTTTTCGTACATGAAAGTATGCCATAAATAAATTAATGGAAGCTCGGAAATGAGATGTTACATCCCGCATTTTCGAACGCTAAAGTTTCGTCGTAAGTTAATCGACGTAAGCTCGGGAATGGGGTTGTTTTGAGATTATAATCATTATTCTATTTCAAACAAGTGATGCATAAATTCGTAAAGGTGAGATGGGAAGCAAGTCAAAGAAAATAAATTTTCGTCCAAGTTTGACATGTTGGGATAGAATACGGCTCGAGCGATAATACTCGATAATTATGGACTAGTACCATAAAAGGAACCATATGACCATGATAGTATGATGTATAAAGTGTATTAAAAATATGTCGAATTTTAAGTAATTTGAGATAATTCTTAATTATGCAGGTAATTGGTTAATTACCGGGTAGCGAGATATTACCTAATTAATTAATTAATTATAGGATAAGATTAAAATCCTCATCCCACTCCCACGTGGAAGCAAGCCACTAAAACTAACCAATGACTCTTAAGTCATATTAGATTAGGTGGGAATCAATTCCAAGATAAGCCATGTAACCAAAAACTCTTAGGATTTCATCTAGCTTTTTACTCTCTATTAACCATCATGCTTTCTATAATTTCCAAAAGATCCTTTATTACATACAACAATAGGCTTTCTATAATTTCCAAATTCCTTTATTACATACAACACTAGCCCTTAATATAGTCATTCCATTCCCATCTTTGCTTCTACGCCATTTCCACTAACTGGAAAAATTACACTAAGCTACTTAGATGAAAAATTCAAGAACTCAAAGGGAAAGCAAGCTAATAAGAATCTATTTCAGTAAAGCTCGAAGTACCATTAATTCAGTAGCGGTAGGGAAACAGAGATTTTGCAATTTTAAAGGGAGTACGCTGCAACCTTTTCCATGTATATCATACAGATTTTCCCCAACTCTAGGTATGTTAAGGCTAATCCCTTCCTTCATTTTTGCATGATATCGTAATTACACGAGTTTGATAACGAAGCATAAAGAAAAATTCATATCGTGGAATTTACGTATATTTTTCTAGTTTCGTAAGTTATAGTATTCTCCTTATCGGGACTCATATTCAATTGAGTATTTCCTTATTCCAGTCAAGAGAGAATAGAGTATATATATATATATATATATATACATATATATATATATATATATATATATATATATGTATGTATATATGTATATACAATATTACAGTATTTTCTTTACCATCGAGCTATAATCGATGGGCAGACCCCTATTGGGCAACCTCCGATCAGATGGTAAGATATATACCGAGCCTATTATGGCCGAGCGCCTATGAGCGAGCCTACTTCGACAAAGCAATTATATATATATATATATATATATATATATATATACATCGAGCCTTATAAGGCCGGACCACTATTTTACTTACTATATTGAGAGAGTCGAGTCAGTACCAGCAGGTAAGCATATCTTCAGATTATCTTTGATTTTCAGTTGCTTTCACTTATTATATTATCAGTTCAGTTTCAGTTTTCAGTACATGCCTTACATACTCGGTACATTATTCGTACCGACGTCCTTTTGTTGGGGACGCTGCATTCATGCATGCAGGTATAGACAATCAGTTTGACGAGCCCTCATAGTAGACGAGGTTAGCAATCAGTGATTGATCGGTAAGACTACACCTCATTCGGAGTGCAACCGAGTCTATAAGTCATTGTGGCAGAGTTTTTCTACAGACTTATGGGTAGGCCGGTAACCTGTCCCATTTTATGTCAAATAGTCTTAGAGGCTTTGTAGACACAAGTTTATCATGTAAAGTATGTCAGAGGCCTTGAAGGCCCATGTGTATTCATATATTATGAACGATGGTTCATTGAAATGACATTTGCCACTTACTAAGAGTTGTGGCCATGTTGGCCCATGATAGTTGCAAAACATAAAAGAGTTGCAGAGTGGTTCGCTCGAGCCAGTGCGGCACCGGGTGCGAGCCACGCCTCCCTATGTTTAGGGCATGACATAAAAGACACAAACGGTAGCTCAAACACACATACACAAGCTTTCTCTCATCTCTCTTTCTGCTACTTGTGTTCACTGCTTGTCTAGCCAGCTGAAAGCCAAGGCTAGACTGTTGAATCCTGCCTACTTTACCTTCTGTCTTTGCTTCCTTAACTGGTATGTTTCTTCTTCTAATTCCATTCATTCTACTATGAAGTTTAAACCTATATGATTCTCTGTTGCTCTATTCGTGTCAATATCCATGTCTCTTCTGCATTAGACTAACTACTTATATACCTAATGCAATATTCTTTCCTGTTTAATGTTTTGATCAGCATGTTTAAGTTCACTCTTCCATGTTTATTGCTTTAATCAGCATGTTACTCTTGTTTAAGTTTCCAGTCTTTCCTGTTTTCTGCCTTAAACCAACATGTTTATTTGTATGTTTCATGCTCTTATCTTTCCTGTCCATTAGCTTCAATTGGTATGACCAATTCCTGTTAAACCCCTGCCCTCTCTAGCATGACCACTCCTACATCCCATGTTCTCAGGTCTACTGCTTTGAGTCAATGTGATTACTTCATCATTAGGCATGGCTGATATACTTAGATATTTCTGTTAAGACTCCAAATCAGTAATCTATGTTCTAATGAATGCTATGAATTTGGTTGCTGAATGTCTGTTCCATGTCCTTGTTGCTCAATGTGCTCTCAATTTCATCCTTTTTTGTGTTTCTGATTCCTGTGTTCCCAACCCCTGATCCCTATCTGTAAAATTGCTTGTCCTCACCTAGAGCTAATTAATACACTGAGTTGAATCTGAGCAATATTAAGCTTTGTGACTGTACTTTTGTTTATCGAACCTCTCTTTTCTCAGAATGTTTTTAAAATATTTTCACTCTTAATATGTTTTTCCCAAATTGTTTCCACTCCTGAAGTATTTTTCACTCCTATATGTTTTACTTCCATACTATTTTTATTTCCTAAAGTTATTCCAACTATGTCAAGCACTCTCACTCTTACTCTTAGAATACTTAAGATTCTACCCCTCCAGTGTGTGTACTACCTAGGAATCCATGAGATTCCTCCGAACTCTGGCACACTGGGGCTGGCCCTTCCACACTGCACATAACCACTTCTCCATTTGAAAGGATCTTGGTGTGATCATTGCCCGGGTTCCATTAGACCCTTGGGAACTTTGACGCACCAGGATACTCTCTCTTGGACACTATAAGACTATGGCACTTTGGACTGTTCGATGGCCTGGTCTTACCAGGTTTACTTTGGGCCTATTCAGGCTCCCTATAACACAACTTTGTTTATTTTGTAATTCATTTGTTATATGGTCAACAATAATAATCCTTATAAATAGATATTGGGGAAATTAGTAAAAAAGAGAGGGATTCTTATATGATTTTTGTGGAGAAACCGGGTAGAAATCATGCCCTTAGGATTAATATGACTATTGCTTGCATTAGAAATCATGTTCTTAGGGTTATTTGCTTTCATTAGAAATCATGCTCTTAGGATTGTTTGGCATACTAGAAAACATGTTTATAGGCGCATTTATGTCATTTGTTCTGAAAAATCCTGTTTTCTAAAACTTCTGCGTAATCATGTCCACTTAGAAATTCTGTCACTAAGCTGCTATAATTTTGCCTAATAAACACGTTCATTTTCTTATGTGCTTTAGAAATCATGCTTAAGACTGTTATTGCATCGTTTAATACCACGCCTACATCGTGTAAAATCAGTAACTATCATGTCTAAAAGATTAAGTTTAAAAGTAATCTCAACACCTAGATATCATGCTATAGAGATAAATGTGTATTAAAACATGTTCTGTAATGTTCAGCACCTAGACAGCATGCTTGTAGGACATAATAAACTCAAACTGTCTGTTTAAAATCGATTATTAGAACTCTGATTATAATTAGATATCATGCTTATAAGGTATCTCAAATTCACGCCTAGGCAAGCCTGTAGGTAATTAAAATCTTGCAAATTGTAAAACTGTGCTTTGTTTAATTATTTGTGAACTGCCCAGATTTAGCAAGTCCTAAAATCAGCAGGCAAACTGATTAGGTCTCTATTGCCTCGCTTTAACACAATGCTACATATATTCTGTTTGTTTACTCACCTAGATATCCTGCTCTAGGACCTTTCTGAAATATCTGAAATCATGTTGTTTGAGATGTGCTGTTGTTTGTTTATTTGTGGAGGTAAATATGATCCCCCTTAAGTGATCTTTTGCCTGACAGTCCTAATTGTTTTAATTTTCGCTTAGATTTTTCTCTTTTTAAGAACCTTAGGAGAGTTTAGAACTGCCTAAATTAGAGGTCCTAAACACCTCAAGGGACATAAGGAAGGGACGAGTAATGCACGCATAGAGTTCGTTTAATCAAGAATCACTTGTATAACCACTTAGGGGAGGGTAATTGGGTAGTAAAGGATACGATGACATGTGCGCTAATGCCACGTGTAACACCTCTCATTGAGGAAAGTTTACCGGGTATTGCACAGATGTGATCCTTTAGGCTAATAAACCTAGGACTTCCCTCATTCTTTTTTTAATCCATATGTGTGCTTAGACTGCTTTCTTTGCTTAATGACTAATTCACAAAATGAGTTTGGCCGGGACCCACCATTGTGGACCTCGAGGGGTGACTAACACCTTCCCCTCAAGGTAATTTCAATCCCTTACCCAATATCTGGTAACACAAATCGGTTTATATGAGTTATTTGTAATAGGTACCCTAACGCACCTTAAATCCGTTATGTGGCGACTCTTCAACTTCTATACCCATTTTCCAAAAAGAAATGAGTTGTCCCTAAGAATGTCGAAACACTCACATCCGCTACAAATAGGAAAAAAGGGGGCGAGACAACATAGCGACTCTACTAGGGATTTTAGGCTTTTATCAAACACTTGGTGGCATAGAGTTTCATAGCCTTACTAATGGTGTTTCTACACCCAATAACCCATTCTCTTGCTCCTAGATAAATTCTAAAGTCTCAAATGGTTATAATAAAAATTATTCTTCATCACCCATAAGGTAAACAACACCCTTAACCAATAATCAAAGATCAACAACCCAAACCTATAACCGTTCATGCTTTTCTATCAAACCCATCAAGTCATATCTCATGAACTAGAGAATATAATGATTAAGAAATGTTAGAATCAATTAGAGGGTGAAAACATTACCTTTTTGAAGTTCAATCCCCTTGAATTGGAGTTCTAGGGTTCCTTCTCTCAACAATGATGTCCCAATCGAATATCTAATAATATGGAGAGTTTACCCATGTTAATAAGATGTTGGAAAATTAAAATTAACTTAGAATCACTATTAGAACTTACCTTGGATGGTAGAAGGACCCTTAAGGAGTTAAGTTTTTGAGAGCTCTCGTTTCTAGTGCAAGTTTTTATGTTTTGGGGTTGTGGTGGACGAAATAGGGCTAAACCATGACTCCCCAAGTCCGCCCCCGCGCACCTGTAGGCGTGACCACGGTCCTGACCGCGGTAAATGGAAGGAACACTGCCGCATAACTGCGGTAGCGGTCCGGGGCGCGGTGGTTGCGCACTGTTATGCAAAACGCATATAACATTTTGCACAGAGATCCGTTTGGGCTCCACAATGTATTGTTGGAAAGATATTTCAAAGGCCTACAAATTTAATATTTTGAGGTTTCCCAAATACCTTACACGATTTTCACTAAACCTCCTTCAAGACTGACCCTTTGCAAACTACGTAGATTTTATCGAATCTTGTATACCTCACTCTTCGTCTTGATTCTAAAATAACTATTTCCACCCATACTCATAAAAATGTAATTTCACATGTCTAAAATATAACCTTACTACTCATTTAACTCATTCATACCTAAGCCGAATTTACGGGGTGTTACAAAAGCGGGTAAGTTTTCACATACATATTACCCCGCTACATGTTGTAGTAATAGAAGATATCAAATCTTTACTTTATTTATAATCACAATATAACAAACCGCATTCGGGAATACTTTAGGAACTTAATAAGTTTCTTTGAGACTTACTACAACACAATAAATTGACATGATAATCAATTGTATTTCTCAAAAATCGTAATATGGTGAGTATCTCTTTCAAATACAAAGTTATACCATTATGGTCATGGTCAAAATCATTATAGGCAAAATATGTTGCTTCTATTACTTTGTCCATGTAATGATCGCATTGCTATAATATTTTGGCTAATCACAATAGGTACGTGATCAATGATCATTCATGCCATAATAATGAAATTATTTTCTTATTTCGTCTCAAACCTCCTTTTAGAGGTGAGTGTGGTATATCCACTACCACTAGCACGTTCATTTTCTTCTAAGAATGAATATGTATGTTTGTATGTATGTATGTATGTATGTATGTATGTATGTATGTATGTATGTATGTATGTATGTATGTTTGTATTTGACCAAAAAAAAAAGAATGAATATGTATTCATAAATCAGATGTTGTCACATTCGCATCATGAATGGACCATAATCATCTATATGTGTTGTACAAAATCTCATGTCAAATCGATGACAAATATTACTTTCAAAGAGTGAAAAATTATTTTGAGAATCCTTATTATTCTCATTACCATAATGATGATGACGATTATAATTTCGTCTATAGCCACGTCCACATTCATTGATACCTTCATGGTAATAGTTTTGTCATCTTGCAGACTTATCACATATTGCTACCACATTCTCTTAAGGTAAATGAGAATGAAGCAAATTCAATGGGACGCGTTTTTACTTCTTTGCCCACAATCATACATGCAAATTATCATGGCAAGACACATAAATTTTACCACTTCAGGTGGTTATAATTTCTTGCAAACTCTATTAGCGTTATACTCAAAGTTTATTTTCTTTGCTTGTATTTAAAATCAAATCAGAATTTGAAGAATTTAAAAGAGTAAAATAAAGTAAAATACTTGCCTTAGATCCAGAATTTAATCATGAAGGAAGTTCATGGAACAATTGACAACCATTATGCTCAATCTCAAAGCTTCTACTCAATTGGTTAGAGTCTCGTGCTGATAACGTGTTATGAAACAATAAAAAAAAAAAAGCATTGTAGAGAAAAGTAGAGATAGAAAATTCTTATTGATTTGGGATGCATTACAATGGAATATGACTCATCTGTTTATATGGAAAGAGTGACTTTACCACTAAGTAAAATCCCTAAAATCTCTCTAAAATATAGACATTCACCTTAAATAGAATTTTATTTATAACAGTTACATTTTAGTTGGTAATTTTATACTCTTTTAGTTGTTACGCTATAAGGGTGTTTGATTGAGGAGCTTCGATCTACCTATTTCTATTAAACTATTTACTTATGTTTGTGTCGATTTGCATACCATACAAGTGGCAAAATATCAAAATTGACAAGACTATATTATAATACAGTTCTTAGATCTTTGTTTGTGGAAAACGTTTGAGACTAGACTTTGAGTGGGGGCGGCAACTTTTTGGTTTCTTTTAAATTTTGTATTTAAATAATTTAATTAATCGACTACTTTTTTGTTCGTCAATTATTAAGGACTATTATTAACAGAGATGATATTAACGTTCCCCATAACGTCGGACATAACGGACACAGAAACGGTTGGTGTATTTATTTATTTATCCTCCTATTTTGGTATTTTTATTTCCTTATATATTGACTACGATAGCTTTCTGATTTGGTCTACCTTATACGCCTTAAAATGGCCCTTTTTGAATTTTCAAATTATGCGAGTTTCCCATTAAACCATAAAATTAACGGTTTTCTTTTGGACCTCCTTGATTTTGTTATTTGGGAATCATTTTTATTCCAACAGTATTTAAAAATACACGTACGACTCTGTTTTTACTACTCAACTAACTATTTCATTACCAGTAACCAACTACTTCATTTACCGACTATCACAATTAACTTTACAGGTCGTTTGATTAAGAAATAAGTTATTTCATGATTAATTATTACGGAATTAATTTACCTTTTTAGTAATCCACTAGACGATATGCCTAGGGCTACGTATATATATATAATAATAAAAAACCAAGTGACATGGTGTCTTACTAGGAGTAAGATAATAATGTATGTGCGCTGCATCGATCCTATTATCAACTTTGGGCTTATGAGGCCCATAGTTGATATTACAATATGATCTAATAATACTATGTAGAATAGCGTCTAAACTATGAATAAAAACTGGCCCATTACAAACATAGCCAGTTACTACATTTTCACACGTTTGTACTCCATTGTTGCTCTTTCCGTTGTGCATTTCCACTTTGATGTTTGTCCTTGTATTTGATTGATAATTACATGATCTGCATTCAATAACCTGTGTATCTTCAAGCTTCAAAATTGCTGCATTTTCTGTCCAAATAGTGCTAACCTTGCCTTTTCTCGTCCATGATTCAATATAGATCCATGTTTGAGCTTTTGCTTTTTCTGTTCTATTTCGTTCCATATGTATCTTACTATCTAGTTGAGATGAGCTTGAAGTATCATAAAGTATAGCCTCCAAAATTCCAGGTCCAATGTGCTGCCTCAACACCAAAAAACTGGACAGTGTTATTCCAGCTCTTGTGCCATTCATTATTATGCTCAAGCCTTCCCCAGCTTTCTCTCCAGTGGATTGAGTACAAAGTACTGATACCACCACTTAGAGGATGGGCCAAAGGAAGGGCATGGTCACAATAAAATTTCTTGCATTGTTGCACCCTCCCCGATCGTATGTGTAACTGGTTCTTTGTGAGTACTTACGTGTGATTGTTGCTGCCAGTATATGTTTGTAGTTATTTGGATTACTTCCTATGTATCTGATTATCTTCCTCTTGATTATTTAGTCCAGATTTTTCATGTCTTGGTAATTTAGTTAACCACAATTGACTATTTATGAAGACAAACCTGGATGGGATATTGCCCCTCTTTGTTTCTATGTATATGCATACTTGTGATTTCGTCTCAGTGGAATGAGTGCATAACACTAATACCATCAGTTGAGATTCCATCACATAATATGACATACACACAAAAAACTCAAAGTTTGCCTGGTTCCCTATATCCTCAACTGTTGGTGGTTTATTGCCTTTCCTTATATGCCCTATATGTTCCACTTTCCTTCCTTTTGCCTGGCTCCCTGTATAATTTGATGGTATACAAGAGGTACACCACCAAGAGATTTGTCCTACTGTTTTGTTTCCTCTGGAGTCATATGTACAACTTGCTGTTTTATGTGTAGAACTGTGTGATTGCAGCTTTGTGTCTTTCTTTGATTGAATCGCATGCTGTACTAATGAGGTGTTAACTTCCTGATGAGTATCTTGTCCAACCACTTTCCATGCTGCTAAGATGTCTTGCCATGCTACGTTGCCTCTAATGATCAGTAGATTGCCTTCCTCTATGTCTATGCCTATCTTTGATTTCCTTTTAGTGGATTGAGTGTTATGCACTGATACCACCACTTGAAAGGTCATCAACAGATAGGGCATAGACACTCTAGTTGTACCTGCAAAAAAGAGCACCATGTTAGAAAAACATAAGTTCACCACACTCTCCTTCCCATGAATTTGAGTATGGTGAGCATGAGTGAATTCCTCTGCGCCCTCCTTCTTCCTTTTTCTATCCCCTTCTCCTGTTTCTAATTCCTTGCTACCTTCACTCTTAGATATGGACATTGACTTTTATCACTGTTCACCAACCTACTACCATGTGTATCCAAATCCTCAAAGCTGAAGCACTCTAGTTGGCCATAATCTAGAGCATAATTTGCAATGTAGTCTGCTAAGTTGTTCCCTTCCCTTAATGTATGTGAAACTGTTACATTACATCTCTTCATAATCTGCCTTATTTCATCCACAGTTTCAGCAATATTCCATAGAGGCTTCCATTCTCCCACTATCACATTTTTCAACAACAATGAATCAATGCTTAAGTCGATCAATATATAGTCGTTCTCAACACAGTAACTCAAGGCCTCAAGTATTGCTTTTGTTTCAGCAACAATATTTGTTCCTTCTTGAATCTCCTTGCCACAGACATATAGTACATCACCTTCCTCATTTCTCAACACAAAACCAATCGAACACCTGCCTGGATTACCCCTCGATGCACCATAAGTGTTGACTTTGATCCAACCTTGACTTGGGCATTCCAAAAGCACCTTTGTATGTTTCAATCTAGGTGTAAATTTTTCCAAGCTCCTGTATAAGTCTGGCCACCTATGAGGAGCATTCTGCATATCTAGCTTCCTAACTTTGACAAGGCATTGCATAGTAGTCGATATCTGGTAAATAACTCTGTTAACTGTGACAACATCACCATATTTATAGTTGTTCCTTCTCTTCCACAATTCCCATATTTTTACGAGGGTAATGCTTGCATAATAGGCTTCAATCTATGTACAACATCTGCAGTCCAACACCTAACAATTGCTTGATGAAAATTAATTCCAGCTACTGAAATTCCAGCATGTCCCAAGAAGTATCTCCACAATGTTTGAGCAGCCTTTGATGTATAAAATAAGTGTTGCATTATTTCTTCCTTTGTCTCTTCACAACACCAACATTTTGAGGCCATATGATAACCCACTCTCCTAAAGAAATCATCAATAGGCATCCTATTCTTCCAAACTTTCCACATAAAAAAGCTGATTTTAAATGGCAATCCTCTTATCAAAATGTTCTTGTAAGCATTGTGAGGCTATTGTCTCCTTCTTTAATACTACCGTGAAAATTTTACAGAAATTTCTCCCCTATTTTCAAGCATCCATACAGGCTTATCGATTACATTAGTCACTGGTGGCTTAATGTTCTCTAATATATGTGCAGTAAGTTCTTCTGGCAGAATCTGTCTAAGCTTCTCTTCATCCCATTCTCCATTACTCACCACATCATAAATATTATGAATCGATTCATCACATACAAAATCAGGGGATGTGACAAAGTATAGAGCACCGAGGCCTATCCAGTTCTCCCATTCTAGGCTGCCACAAAATTTGATGTTCTATAATGTCTCTACACTCAAGCATCTTCTTCCAAACTTGTGAGCCATTTCTCCATGGGACAATTATAGGATTTAACTTATTACAATATTTCTGGCTCACGAAGGCGCTCCACAAACTAGGTTTGGTTCGAAAATTCCACCATAATTTGCAAAATAAGGCTTTAGACATGTCATGAAGTGATCTAAAGCCTATTCTACCTTCTTCACATGGTAGACACAGTGTGTTCCATGATGCCCAATGTCTTCTCGATACACCCACTGTATTGCTCCACAAAAACTGAGCAAAGATTTTATGAAGTCTGTTGATCACATTTTTTGGAGGGTTAATACATGAAAGCAAATGTATAGGCATGATTTGAAGGACATGTGTGATTAAAACTGCTCTTCCCCCTTATCGACAACAATTTTCCCTTCCAATTCTTTAGTTTATCCATTATGTTGGTTATTAAACCTTGGTAATAATTCATCTTTCTCCTCATATAGAGAATTGGGCAGCCTAGATAAGTCATGGGAAATTCTTTCTTAGGAATACCTGTTATCCTCTATACTCTATCAATCACTTGAGACCTAGCTGAGTGGTGCATGTACACAACAAATTTACTCTTGTTTATAAGCTATCTAGAAGAAACTTCATACGCAGCCAACACCTCTATTATAAGCTGTAGCGATGTAGCATCAGAAGAGCTGAAAATTATTGTATCATCTGCATACACAAGATGATTGATTTTAGGACTCCACTTTGTCATTCCATATCCATAGAACTGTCAATTTCTATGCAACACATTTAAGCCCCTAGACATTGCCTCAGCTGCCAAAATGAAGAGGGTAGGAGACAACGGATCACCCTGCTTCACTTTTCTAGTTGATCGAAAAAATCCTTGTGGTTGTCCATTGATAAGAACAGAGTACCAATTGTTTGACACAATCCCATATATCATTCCTATAAACCTTTCTTCTAAGCCCATCTTCCTCAGCGTCTTTGTAAGAAATAACCAAGATAGGCGATCATAAGCTTTTGTCATATCCAACTTAATGACCACATTAGGACCAACTTTAGTTCTAAGTCGAATATCTGTTATAATTTCTTGTGTCAAAAGGACATTTTCCCCTATGCTCCTACCCTTAACGAAACCATATTGTTCGTATGATATTAGGGTAGGAAGCACTCCAACCATTAGCTCATGAATTACTCTAGAAAATACCTTATTCACAAAAGTTGCTTAAACTTATTGGTCGCATATCCGAAAATGTTGTGACCTCTTTCTTTTTTGGTAGTAAAACAAGATTGGTGTGAGTTATGTATTTTGGCAGCTCATGACTGTTAAATAATTCTTTTACCATATCTACAAGATCATCACCCATAATATCCCAACGTGTTTGATAGAAGTATCCATTAAAATCATCCAGTCCACCAGCACTTTCTGCATTTAATCCAAACACTGTGTGTTTTATCTCCTCCTTCATAGGCTGCTGGATTAGAAAAGAATTCTGCTCATCATCCATCATGGTAGGGACATGTTCCAATATTCTAAAATCAATAGGAACTGAATTTTCATGGAACTGTTCAGCAAAAAACCTTACTGCCTCATCAAAAATCTCTGCATTATCTTCTAACCAAATGCCAATATTGTTCTGAATCCTCTTCAACTAGCCTCTTTCTTCGACCATTAACTTGTGCGTGAAAGAATTTTGTATCTCTATCACCATCTTTGAACCGCATCATTCCGGATTTTTGCTTCCAAAACTCTTCTTCTAATGATAAGAATCTGATCAGTTGAGCTTGGACTTGATGTAATCTCTCCCTATTTTGATATGTAGGTTTTTTTTCAAACTCTTCCTCATGCACTAAACATACCTCTGCTAAGCTTTTTATTTTCTGGAAAATGTCACCAAAGGTTACCCTGCTACAAGTTGATAAAGCCTTCTTCAGTTTCTTCAACTTGTGATTAAATATGAAGAAAGGATCCCCAACAAAATATGTCCTCCAGTTCTATTGAACAACAACCTTGAATAAATGGTGTTTTGTCCAAAAATTTAAGAATTTGAAAGCCTTCTTTATAGGAACAACAACAGTAGTGCAAGACAAAAGCATAGGACTGTGATCCGATCCTAGTTTTGACAAGTGAGAAACCTCAATCCCAGGTAGAAGCTTTTGAAATTCAGAATTTGCCAAGCATCGATCCAGTCTTTTGAAAATACAGTCTTCTTGTGCTCTCCCATTCCACCAAGTGAATATACTTCCTTTGAAGCCTAAATCAGCGAGATTACATGTGTTGACACAATGTCTAAAATCATTAACTTCATTGATTGCGACAGGTAAACCACCAAACTTCTCTTCTTCGTCCCAAATCACATTGAAATCGCCCCCGACTATCCATGTAAGTGACATATCTCTAGCTAGATAATACATGCTGTCTCAAAGTGCTATACGCTCGGCTGCATCACATTTTGTATAAATGAATGTAACAATAACTGAAAATTAACTGTCCATATTTGTAATTTTCAAAGTCATTTGCTGTTCCATGTCTATCATCACATCTACCCCATGATTTTCATCCACAAACACCCAAATCTTATTTGAAATGTTAGCATAAACTTGCAACATTCAAATATTCATTCGATACCTTTCTAACTTCCTCACTTGTTTCATTTGTTCCATGATGCCTATAAATTAGAAATGATGCTGCCTATTCATAAGAACTAGCCTCTCAAATGCATCCTTCGTATTGACTGATCTCACATTCCATATGATCGCATTCATGATTAATTATGAGATTTAGATTGAGTCCTTCGTGTTTGGACCCCATGAAGTAAACTTTGAGTGTCTTTTGCTTGCTTTTTCCTTCCTCTATCAGCTGATTTTCCTCTTTCCATGTGTCTTGGTGAAAGATCTGTCTGCCTTGATACATTTTAGAAATTTTGTGATGTTAATTACTCATCAAAATCCTTTCCCGTACACTCATCATTATTCTCCTCTCTGTTGTCATTGTCCTGTTCTGCCAATTGCTGTTGCAAATTCCTGGGCACCACTTCAGTATTTCTTGTTGCCTTAATAGCTAATTCTGTGTCTGCACTTTGTTGTTGGGATACAACTGAATTAGCTCCTTTTTTATGGCTGAGTTTATTAATTTCTGGATCCACCTTATTAGCTTTCTGACTCCTATCCTTATTAGGAAGCTTCATTGATTGAGTATCACCTAAATCATCCCTCAATTCTACCTCCCCAGTATGCATTTCACCCAGTATATTAGGAGCTGGTGGTACTACTTTACTAGGATCAGTACTTACCAAGTGGTTAGTTCTGTTAGAATCTACATTTAGTGCACTGATTTCTCCTTGATCAGCCTCCTCAACATTGGTATTTTGAGTTTCTCCTTGATCTTGGCCTTTGTTCTTGGCATTAACACTTTGTTATTCTTGTTCACTCTCCTCATCAGTAGATTCTCTTTCACCAATAGCATCATCCGGCAGCTCTCCTTCCTCAGAATATTCCTCAGTTTGTTCATTCCATAGTTTCCTTCCTTCCAATTGTAGCCTTGCATCACCCTTTGAACTCCCATCTACACCATTTAAATCTGATTGTGAAGGTAATTCTTGGCATGATTGGTTAACTTTAATATTGTCAGCAAAGGTTATGTTCACCCATTGAGCAGTGCTTTCTTTATCAACCCCTTGAACCTTTGCTCCTCTATTTACACTGGCATGGGCAGTATCCTTGGCATTATTATCAACAGTAGAGTCTGCCATTCCAATCGAAATAGGCCTAAAAGCTGGAGCATTAGCATTCAAATTTCCAACTTTATCAGCCTTATTAGCAGGACATTTTGAGCTTCATTGCCTTCCACTAGAGCCAGTTGATTATCTACCTCTTCCTCACCGTTTTCCACCTTCAAAACATCAAATTTGTTATTTGTTTGCACTTGATTTACAGGGGATGATTCCACAGGAACAATCTCCTTCCCAACAACTCCAGTATCTTCTTTTTCCTTTCCCTTGTTCATCACTCTATTATCTATAATTTCTTTCCATTGAGGACCAACATTACCTACCACCTTACCACTAGATAAGATCATTAGAGGAGCAGTTTCCTTACCACTGCCTGCATCACTACTTCTTTATTCACCTGTTCCTCAACATTTTTGTTTTCCATTAACTCCGGATGAATTCTCCAACAATCAATCATATCATGTCCTTGAAGTTTACACTCCTTACAATATTTAGGTAGGTAATCATACCTAATCGTCACCTACTAAGTCCTAACTTCTTTCGTCACTTCATTCTCAATATCCATACGTACTTTCTTCGGCAAATCAGATAGTAAATCAACCAACACCTTGACTCTTGCGCAACTTGGCCTTGTTTTATTTATAGTAGCCATATCCAAATGAAGTGGCTTCCCAACAACAGAATCTAACGAGAACAAGCATTACTTAACAAAGAAAGTTGGAAATAAATTTGAGAACGAAATCCATTCCATTACCTTAGATGTTTCCTCTCCCGCTTTGAATTTTGAATCATAAATCAAAGTTCTCAATTGATATTCATGCCCATTCTTGTCCTTGACGTAATACACATTTTTCGACGTAAACTCAATGTAGTATTTCCATAAAGTCAATCGCACCAAAATATGTCTATCACGAAGATAACCAATGTTGCATTCTCCTTTGATTCCACATTGCATTGGAATTAGTTTACATAGTTCTTGCAATTCCGCCCAACCATATTGAAATTTACACACCACGACAAACTTCAAACCTTCAATAATATTCATGCATTCCACTTCTGCTTCAGAAAACTTCACCAACGAATGTCCTTGAAGAAAACTGGCACGTCTAGGTTGTATGGGCTCGATAGTGGACGTAACAACATCACTAATCGACGTTCCAATCATATTGTTTTGTGCGGCAGTATTGATCGCACTAGATTTTAATAGTCCAGCGTAGTCCATGGGATTTGTAGTTGATATATTGTTGTTATGAATGGTGGGAGACGTTTGGGGGGGCTGACCAGCCATGGGAGGAGGCTGGTCGCCGGCCGGAGTGGCCATTGACAACCTCGCGAGACCTGCTCGTCACAGTCTTCTCACAATCGCCTTTGTCCCCAGAAAACCTAGCGCAACCTTTTTGTAGGGAGGGTTGTTTAGCTTACGAGATTAGTTATCTCACCCTCTCATAGGGATAAAAAATACTACAATCCCGGGATTAGTTATACCACGATTTTATCCCAATCAAACATGGGTTAAACTTACTCCAAATTTAATCCCAAGATTAATTATGCCTTATCCCTCGTACCAAACGAGCCTATAAGATCAATTAAAGTCCAACTAGTGGTGCATAAAATATAGTACATTGAGTTCAACCTCTTGTACTTTCAACATTCCCCTCAAGTTGAGGATTTGAATACATCAAACATCTTCAACTCACCGAAAAGGTTAATGCCTCACATAACTGACACAATTGTGTGAGGTCTCTTTTCATCTCACAAGTTTATGGACCCATATTTTGTATTTTTGGGTCCACAAACACAAAATAATTTTTTTAACTTGCCTATTAAGTACTCATGATCATGTCCTCCAAGTCCCTTCGTCAAAATGTCTGCTTCCTACCCAGTTCTATGACTGTTTGATTTTTATTTTATCTTGCGTCACAAATTATTTTGTTGTTTCTTTAACAATTTTTTTTCTTTGCTCTTGACATTCTCTATATTGTTTCAATTTTATTAAATATAGTAAAATAAAATTTAAGTGAATATCACATTATACTGACTTATGTAGATGACTTGAGCTACATTGTACTGATTTGAGAGCAGAGGCTAATTTATTGCACTATTATCAACCGTAGAGACACAGACAGAGCCATAATTTAAAGTTTATATATTTTGAATTTGTCACAAAACTCATAGCTCGTCTTAGTCACTGGGTCCGCTGATAAATAATGAAAAGTGCATGTTTTTGAGTATGTTTGCATATTTTTTTTATGTGAGTTGCATAAATGGTTTTTTAAGTGAAAATATGATAAATATGTATTTATTATATATAGGAACGAACTTGCACGGAAAAGGATCGGATAGAAGAAAAATTAGCAAAAAAAGAGTTGAAGAGAAAAGTCCCGGACAATGAAGCGAGGTCACTTCCCCAGACCGGGATCGGACAAAAGAAAACAACAATTGAAGGTGGTCTGGTCGCATGTCAAGACGCACCTCTAGCTTTTCCAATCTGAAATAAAAGATCACAATACCGCCTCACACAAACCCTAATTGAAGGACAAGATACTACGTTGGAGTGAGAATACTTTTGGAGGCAGAAATACGCTGGGAGCAAGGCGAAAGATTTGGCAGCGAGTTTTTTCCTTTCTTCTTCCAATTTTTTATTATTAGTTGTGACTTTTAGAATTGTAGTCTTACATGCTAGTATGAATAGCTAATTCTTATCTAGGGTTTCGATGTAACCTTTTGTAGGATAAATTCTTGTTACGTTTTATATTTCTGAGCCATTTGATTTCTCTGCTTGTTCAACTATGTGCTTATTTCAGTTGATTGAATGGAAGTGACTATGTCTATTTATTATGTATCGCTTGGTAAATGGTACGTATTTAGGTGATTGTTGAATAACGTCACTCTTAATGTATGTGAGGAATAAATACAACGGTTTTAACGATGGATTTAGGAATAACAAACCTTGACGTGGTCATAGTGGGCGGTAAGATAGTACCAGCTAGCGTAGTCCGGGTGAATATATTTAGTAAATTGATATAGTTGCTCGGAATATAATTACGATACATGAAGTGTTCATGATCAATTGAGGATAATTAGGCAAAATTATAGGAGATGTAGCGGGAAGGACTCCGACAATTGAAAAAATCACAACTCTAGGCCTCTTTTACCTTTTCTCCAACTTCATCATTGTTAGTTGATAATTTTACTGCTCTCTAGTATATGTTAGTTAATTAGTTAAAAATGAAAATCTCAATCTTTATAAGATAGAAAATTATTCAAATTTATTTTCTTAGTGATAGCGAACAATTGTAGCTAAACCCTTTGTCCTTTATAGAACTAGAGTTGGACGCGATCAAATCTTGGTGCCATTGTCGGATAACTAACGATGTAGCTGTTCTATAAGTATTGCTAGATTTTAAGTTCGAAATTTTATTTTCATTTAATTGTACTTGCTTTTTTTGAGAAACATGGCATCGTGAAATTATGAGAGTTGGGATTTTGAGAATTCTACTGTTGATCATCCTTATGCATATTGTTGAAGAAACCACCAGTGACAAAATTATTAAAATACTGCCGGGAACGAGTTATGTGCACCAACTCAATCCTTTGAGGAGAATATTTGCTTGTTAAACATTAAATGCTTCAACCAATTGAGCCACTTGAGCCTCCAAGTTGCGAATAGTTGCCTCTTGCCTTTGCATAGTAGCCCCTTTGCCTTTGTATCTGCAATATTTCATATTATTTTATTCCATGAGGTACTTTATTTATCCTTTATCTTGTTAAGGTTAGCTTCCCCATGTTCGTTAGTAGCCAAGAAGAGTGTGAATTAAAGGTAGAAATTAATGTTTTAAGGGAGGAGTTCATAGTAGAATAACAACAACATAATCAACTAGAATTCAAGGATGTCTGATGTTAAAGAGGTGATATTAGAATCAACCAAGAACATTCAAGATACAAATATAGTTGACTCTAGTGTGACTTATTTTGAGGATGTTGAACATCTCGAAGTTCATGTATTTGAGCATGTTGGACCTCATTCCAAACACTTCCCTATATTATATTCAGATGTGAAATGAGAATGGATTCTTACGAGCAAAAGCATGAGAAAAGAGAAGCGGTAGATGAGCCGTATGTTTTGAAATCTTCGAGGCTGTCTAGGCAAGGTGATTCTCCTCAACTAAAATCCAAAAAGTGCATAAGGAATTATTTAATTTTTGGCTCGCAATAATTTGTACGCCTAAGTACATAATCATAAGCTTAAATCCAAACATGGGGTTCATTTCATAAGCTCGAGGTGGAGGCAAGAAGTGGTTCACATCCTGCCGTGACGTTACATCAGGCGCTTGTTGGGAGGCAACCCAACTTTACTGCTTTTTTTATTTTTTATTGTATTATTTTTTATAGTGTTATTTTTAGTTTTGTAGGAATAGGAGCATAAGAAGCAAAGTCATTGGAAGGATGCAAAAGTAAGCTAGATGGATAAATTTAAGTGTGGTGTGATCATACAAACGATCATGCCTGAGAGAAGTCTGAGTACCCCCACGAGCTTCTAAAGCTTCAGCCTTTGGTCTTCTAGGAGTTTTTTTACTCAATTTTTGTTTATGATGTGCATTGAGGCCAATGTACAGGTTTAAGCGTGGGAGGAGAATCTCTTTGGATAAGTTCATGTGCTATATTATGTCTGTGAAAAAAAATTGATTTTTTTTAGATATAAGTAGTCTCTCTTGATTTTTCTAATGGACACGATTCATCGTCAATGGATGACTTTTTCTTTGAACTGGGTATTTTTAGGTAGAATTTTCAAAATTTCAAAAAAAATTGGACTTTGCCTACGATGGACTTTCTAGGCAGTTATTTTAAGGGCTTAAAGTCTATAATTTTCGTTGTTTTTAGAAATTAGAATGAAATGGGAAGAATTTGAGCATCTATGTTATTTGGCATGTTTTATGTCGGAGCATTTGAACTGAGTAATTAGAGCTGCAACATTTGCACTGAGTACTTTCTTCTTGATTCTTGTGACTATATACCTTGAGAATATATGCGACTTATTTTGACACTTGGGATCATCTTTTTGACTCCTATTATATAATTCCTTCATAATTAAATTATATGATGACCGTGCTTAGGCCTTATTTGTTTTTTAAAAGATTAAAACGTCTTAATCTGAATGCATATCTGGATATTAAGATGTGTATTAAGATTAGAACGTCTGAATCTAAATACACGTCAGGATATTTAATATGTGTATTAATATCTTAATACTAAATGATTAAGATAATTCATATTTTACATCTGAATATATAATATTTTATCCTTATTAAAAATCAATAAATAGAAAATTCAAATAAAATTCAAATAAATTTAATATTCAATTAATAAATATTTTCTTATAAATAATATGGTAGTTGGTGGTGGTGATGATTGATGGTAGTACTTATGGATGCCGTCCGGAGACGGCGATTGGTGATAGTTTTGATTGATGGTGGTGGTTCTCGGCAATAGCTTACAACAATCCGATCAGTCGTTTTGCACCCTATTTCACCTTTTGATGCTTCACACATGTATGTTTATGATTTTATGACTTACGAGGTTGAGTAGTTTCGTTCCGGGAAGATTTCGGGTTGATTTGGACTTTTTGATTCTTGACTTGGTAGCTTAAGCCAAACATGTTGACAAAATATTGACTTTTGGAAAAATGACCCTAGAAAGGTGTTTTGATGAATCTGATAGCTTTGTATATTGATTTTGGACTTGGGCATATGCCTGGAATTAAATTCGGATTAGGTTGATTTTGTGTTGTTTTGCCGAAATTTGGCAATTGACCGTAGGTTAACTTTTAGCTATCAAGTTCGGAATTTGATTATGTGACTCAGAATAAGTCTGTTATGCTATTTAGAACTTGTCTGTAAAATTTGGTATCATTTGGAGTTGAATTGGTAGGATTCAGACGCTTAGTTGATATTCTAGAAGTTCTTGAATTTTTCCTTAAATTTCATGTAGTTTAGTGTTCGATTCGTAGTTCTGGATGTTATTTTTGTGATTTGATCACGTGAGTGAGTTCGTATGATGCTTTTAGACATGTTTAGATATTTCGTTTAGAGCCTCGAGAGCTCGGATGCGTTTCAGATATGTTTCAGAATGTTTTGGACTGAAAATGAAAACTTGATGGTGTTGCTAGTGCTCTGTTATCGCAATTGCGAGCACCACCCTCACAATTGCGAAGGTGACTAGGGGGTCTCAGATGTCGCAAATGCGACTTCCCCTTCGCCCTTGCAAAGTTAACAGGCTTGAGGGCTAGTTTGCAATTGCAAGCAATTGGTCGCATTTGTGATAGTGGCCATCTTCGCAATTGCAAAGCCTTTGTCGCAATTGCGACTTCTGTGGAGGCTGTCAGGGTTTGCAAATGCGATCCCTGATTCGCAAATGTGAATCACGTGTCAAAAATGTGGCATCTGCAGCTGGTCATAAGGGTTGGTAGACGGGATTTTTCATTATATTTTCTCATTTTAGAACCCTAGACTCTGGTAAGAGGCGATTTGGAGAGGAGATTCTCATCTACAAACATTAGGTAAGTGATTCTAATCAACTTCCAACTATAAACATTGCATCAATATATCTTAGATTTAACATCAAAATCATGTGAATCAAAGTGAAAATTTGTGAAACTTTTTCAAGTGTTTGAAAAATAAGAATTTGAGTTTTGAGAGTTGATTTGAAGCGGAATTTGAAACTAATCATATATATGGACTAGTGGGATTATGGGTAGTCAGAATCTACCTTTGGACCCGAGTTTTGACCGGGCAGGCCCCTGGTTGTGTCACGATCCGAAATTCCCACCCTTAGGATCGTGATGGCGCCTAACATTTCACTTTCTAGGAAAGCCAATGTTAGCTATATCTATTAACCATTTTTGACAATTTCCAAATTTTAATAACAATAATGAAACTGAATAGTCTGACAGATGGAAATAAGATAATAAGTGACGAAATCCAAATATAAATCTCGGAACGGGTGTCACAAATACATGAACGTCTAGAATAAGATAGATAATGGACTGAAATAAACATAACTCTCTGAATCAAAATAAACAACTAAAATGAACTAGAAGGGGACTTCAGGGCTGCGGACGCCGTACAACTATACCTCAAGTCTCCACTGATAGCTTGATCTGAGCAAATCAATTGAATGCCGCTAGGACCGACTCCGTTATCTGCACAAGAAGTGCTGAGTATAGTATGAGTACAACTGACCCCATGCACTCTGTAAGTTCCAAGACTAACCTCGACGAAGTAGTGACGGGGCTAAGGTGGGTAACTTACACTAACATGTACGCAATAATTATAATAACAGAAAGGACATGAATAGAAATAAAGCAGTTAATTCATGATAACGATCTCAATCTAACTAACAGAGAGTCCTGAATAACAAGCCATATAAACCTATCTCAATTACCAATGCAAATCCAAGAGTCACAAACAAATATAACTTTGTACAATCCGTTGCGACGCGCAACCCGATCCCACCATATCATCACCTGTCAATGTCATAATCTATCCTTATTCCACCATTTAAACTCATTACCTTTAAATTACCGTTGCGGAGTGTGACCCGCTCCCAAAACAATCTCAATCAACAATAGCAATTCAACAATCAAGATTACAAGAAGTTCTACATCAAGAGAGCATATGTACGAAGCAATGGAGAATAACATAATAATCGAAGAACCTCTAACAACTCGAATATATCAACTTTACCAACTCAATTGTATCTACCAATTAACAACTCATACAAATGAAATACATATTTAAGGCAACAAATGTTACGAAACTACAAGACAAGCATGATATAAGACAATTTAGATATGCAAGAAATGCCAATAGAGACAAGTAGCAAATATGCATGGTATTATGTAAAGAATGGACAATTTAATACAAGGAATACTAAATGGAAAGTAGAAAATATGGCATGGAAGTCAAATAACCATGTAGCAATTAAGGTATGAAACAAGAAATGCTATGGAGTAACTAAGACACAGAAGCAAGTAATGTAACGTCACATATATTCTCATCACCTCGCATACACGTTGTTTCACACATAATACACACAACATGTAGTTTAAGGGTTCCTAATTCCCTCAAATCAAGGTTAGACCTAACACTTACCTCACTCCGCAACTCAAGCAATCAACCAACCACGACCTTGCCTTTTGAAAAAGCCTCCAAACCAACAAAATCTAGAAAATTATTGACCAAATGATTAAAAATAAGCTTTAGAAACTACCCACAAATGACAGAGGTTCAATTTAGATCATTTTTGAAAAGTCAACAAAAGTCAACCCCGGGCCCTCTTGATTAAAATCGAGATTCGGACCAAAACCCGATTACCCTTTCACCCCCGATCGGTTATGTGATTTTTTTTCAAAATTCGACCCCAATTCCAGGTCTAAATCTCAATTTTACAAAAATCCCCAATTCTACCCAAATCCCTAATTTCTACCATGAAAATCCTAAATTTGATGTTTAAATCTCATGAAATGTGACGGGTAATAGAATACAAATGGATTAAAGACACTTACCAATGAATTTATAAAGAAAGTTCTCCTGGAAATTCGCCTCTCGGGTGTTTAGGGTTGAGAGATTATAAGAAATGAGCTAAGTCCTGCTTTTCCCCTGTTTTACCCACCTGCAGATGTCACAATTGCGATGTCTTGTTCGCAATTGCCAACCGCATTTACGATACAAGGGTCTCAAATGCAAACCCTGTCTAAGATCCCTAGTAGTAGAAAATGCAACATTTGGCTGACAAATGCGAAACCCCAGCCTTCGCAAATGCGAAGGTTGTCCAGGAACACACTGAGTCCCAAATGCTACTCTTTAATCGCAAAAGAGACCACTGTTCATTCGCAAATGAGAAAGTTATTCCTAGAAAATGCAACGTTACCCAGTACAGCCCATGCTCACAAATGGGAACACTTGATCGCAAAAGCGAGGCTCGCAAATGCGAGATCTGCAAACCACACCAGCAACAGAGAAGGCAGTAGCTATCTCCAAAGTTCAAAAGTAGTTTGTAGCCTATCCAAAACTCACATGAGCCCATCAAGATCAAAATAAAATATGCACACAAGTGTAATTTCATCATACGAACTTGCTCGCGCAATCAAATCACAAAAATAATATCTAAATCTACGAATCGATTGTCAAAACAAATGAACTTTCAAAGTGAAACTCAAGAACACTAGAATTGCGTTTAAGCGTCCGAATCATGTCAAATCAATTCTGAATTGAACCAAAATTTTTATGTAACAATTCCAAGTTTTAACATTAAAATTCGAACCCGTTAGCTAAGAAGTCAACTTTCGGTCAAACTTAGTAATTTCCAACTTTCAAAAATGCTAGTTTTCGGCAAAATTAGTGAAAACCAGTTAGGGACTTCCGAATTAAATTTTGGGCATACGCCCAAATCCTAAGTCACGATATGGACCCACCAGAACCATCAAAATACTGATCCGGGTCTGTTTACATAAAATGTTGATCGTAGTCAACTCATGTCATTTTAAAGGAAAAATTCACATTTTCTTTAATTTCTCACATAAGATTTTTTGAAATAAGACACGGACTGCGCACGCCTCAAGAAACACTAAACGGAGCTAATCGAGGTCTCAAAACAAGGAAATATAGGCTAAATTTCAAAATGACCCATCGAGTCATCACATTCTCCACCTCTAAAACAAACGTCCGTGCTTGAATGAACATAGAAAAGTACCTGGACTGGTGAAAAGGTGTGGGTATCTATTCCGCATATTAGACTCGGACTCCCACGTAGGTGCCTCGATCGGCTGACTTCTCCACTGCACTCAACTGAAGGATAACTCTTAGACCTCAACTTCTGGACCTGCCGGGCAAGAATGGCCATCGGCTCCTCCTCGTATGTCATATCCTTATCCAATTGGACTTAGCTGAAATCTAATACACTGGATGGATTACCGTGATACTTCTAGAGCATGGACACATGGAACACTGATGGACTGCTGATAAACTAGGTTGCAATGTAAGCCTGTAGGCCACCTCACCTACTCTCTCAAGAATCTCAAAAGGTCTGATATACCTAGGGCTTATCTTGCCCTTCTTTTTGAACCTCATCACACCCTTCATGGGTGAAACCGGAGCATTAACCTCTCTCCAACCATGAATGCAACATCACGAACTCTCTGATCGGCATAACTCTTCTGCCTAGACAGAGTTGTGCAAAGTCTATCCAGAATCATCTTGACCTTTTCCAAGGCATCATGAACCAAATCAGTACCTAAAATCGAGCCTCTCGCAGATCAAACCAACCAAGTGAAGGTCGACATCGTCTCCCATATAATTCCTTATAGAGAGCCATCTGAATACTCAATTTGTAGCTATTTTTGTAGGCAAACTCTTCAAGCGGCAAGAACTTATCCCAAGAACCCCCAAAATCCATAACACAAGCGTGAAACATATACTCCAATATCTGAATAGTGGCTTGGACTGTCCATCCGTCTAGGGGTGAAATGCTATAGTCAACTCAACCCGTGTGCCTATTTCATGTTGTACGGCTCTCTAGAAGTGCGATGTGGACTGCGTGCCCTGATAAAAAATGATGGATACCGGCACACTGTGCAGAAGAACAATCTCGTGGATATAGATCTCAGCCAACCACTCCGAAGAATAGGTAACTACTACTAGAATGAAATGTGACGACTTTCTCAACCTGTCCACAATGACCCATACCGCGTCGAATTTCTTCTGAGTCTGTGGGAGCCCAACAAAAAATTCCATGGTAATACGCTCCCACTTCCACTCTGGAATCTCAAGCCTCTGAAGCTAACAACCAGGCCTCTATGCTCCTACTTTACCTGATGACAAATCAAACACTGAGCTACATATGCAACTATATCCTTCTTCATCCTTCTCCACCAATAGTGCTACCTCAAATCCTGGTACATCTTGGCGGCACCAGGATAAATGGAATAACGTGAACCGTGGGCCTCTTCAAGAATTAATCCACGAAGCCCATCCACATTGGGCACACAAATCCGACCCTACATCCGCAAAACCCCATCATCTCCAATGGTAACCTGCTTTGCAATGTCGCGTCGTACCGTGTCCTTAAGGAAAACCAAATGGGGGTCGTCATATTGACGCCCTATGATGCGCTTGTACAAAGAGAACAGGGAAACCGTGCAAGATAGAACCTGACTAGGCTCTGAGATATCTAACCTCATGAACTAGTTGGACAAAGCCTGAACATCTGATGTTAGCGGTTTCTCACCAACTGGAATATATGAACCGCTACCCATACTCGCAGTTTTTCTACTCAAGGCATCGACCACCGTATTGGCCTTCCCATGATGATACAAAATGGTGATATCATAGTCTTAACCACATCCGCTGCCTCAAATTGAGATCTTTTTACTTGAACAAATAATGAAGACTCCGATGATCCGTGAACACCTCACATGAAACGTCGTAGTGGTAATTCCTCCAAATCTTCAATGCGTGAACAATGGCGTCCAATTCCTAGTCATATATAGGGTAATTCTTCTTGTGAACCTTCAATCGCCGTGATGCGTATGCAATTACCCTGCTATCCTGCATCAACACTGCACCGAGCCCAACACGCGATGCATCATAATACACCATATAGGATCTTAAACCTGTAGGTAACACCAACACCAGAGTTGTAGTCAAGGTAGTATTGAGCTTCTGAAAGCTCAACTAAAACTCATTTGACCACTTGAATAGATCACCCTTCTGGGTCAATCTAGTCAATGTGGCTGCTATGGATGAAAACCTCTCCACAAACTGCCGATAATAACCCCCAAACCCAAGAAGCTCCAAATCTCTGTAGTTGAAGTAGGTCTAGGCTAGTTCTGAACTGCTTCAATCTTCTTAGGATCCACTTTGATGCTCTCTACAGATACCATATGCCTTAAAATGGTGACCGAGTTCAACCAAAACTCACATTTTGAAAACTTGACATATAACTGACTATCTCTCAGATTCTAAAGTAAAACTCTAAGATGCTGCTCATTCTCCTCTCGACTATGGGAGTAAATCAATATATCATCTTTGAATACGATTACAAAAGAATTCAAGTAGGGTTTGAATGCCCGGTTCATCAAATCCATGAATGTTGTTGGGGAATTTGTCAACCCAAATGACATTACTAGGAACTCATAATGCCCATACCGAATCTGAAAAGCTGTCTTAGGGACATCCGATGCCCTAATATTCAACTATTGGTAGTCATAGAGAAAATCAATCTACGAAAACACATTGGCACCCTGAAGCTAATCACATAAGTCGTCAATCCTCGGCAACAGGTACTTGTTCTTGATAGTCACTTTGTTCAACTGTCGGTAGTTTGTACATATCCTCATCGAACCATCTTTCATCTTGACAAACAACACGGGCGCACAGCAAGGCGAGACACTAGGTCCAATTAACTTTTTATCAAGAAAATCCTGCAACTCTCCTTCAGTTCCTTCAACTCAGGTGGCGCAATACAGTATGGTGGAATAGAAATGGCTGAGTGCCTGGAGCAAATCAATACAGAACTCAATATCCCTGTCAGGTGGCATCCGCGACAGATATGCAGGAAATACCTCTGGACACTTAGACACAACAGGTACCGAATCCATGGAAGGAATCTCCGCACTAGAATCATGAACATAGGCCAAATATGCTAGACACCCCTTCTCGGCCATATGTCGAGCCTTCTCATAAGAAATCATCTTGCTAATAGAATATCCAAGAGTCCACCTCCACTCTAATATGGGAAAACCTCTCATGGCTAAGGTCACCGTCTTGGCATGATAGTCCAATATAACATGCTAAGGTGACATCCAATCCATACCCAAGACAACATCAAAGTCCAACATATCAGGAAGTAGGAGATCCACATTAGTCTCTAGGATCCCGATATAAACCACACACGAGCGATAAACACAATCTAAAATAATAGAATCTCCCACAGACATGGACACATATACATGAGCACTCAAAAAATTACGAGGCACAATCAGATATGAAGCAAAATAGGATGACATGTAAGAATAATTAGAACCCGAATCAAGTAGAGCTGCAGCATATCTATGGCAATCCGGAACAATACCTGTGATAATGGCGTCAGATGAATCTGCCTCGGGTCTAGGTGCGATCGCATAAAAATTGGGTTGGTCCCTACCACTTTAAACTCCGCTCCTCGGGCAACCCCTAGCTGGCTCGCCTCCGACTTTAATGGTCTAACCTCTACCTCTAACGATATGACCCCCGCCTTAGCTAGCTATACAGGCAGTGGAGCAATCGGTATGGCACGAGAATCTTACTGAGATCTGCTACCCGACAATCTAGGGAAATACCTTCTGATATGACCTATGCCCCCACACTCAAATAATTCTCTCGGCTGCTGAAGCGAAGACTGACCCTGGCGACCCGAATAGCTGCTATAGTAACTATGAAAAGGCGGTGCACTAATAGGACCTGAATGTGCACTAAATGCTGGCTGCTCAGGACGAGACCGATAAGAACTACGACCACCCGAAGCACTGTGGGCTACGTGAAAAGCTGACTGAATCGGCCTAGGAGGATGGTCTCTACAAAAATAATCCTGCCTCTAGATGAGACACCACTGAAACTAGTGAAATGACGAGGCCTCTAATGAGACACCAGCCTCCTCTTCAGAACACGAACCATCTTAATCTATCCAGCAATATCTATGGCCCTCCGGAAAGAAATATTGTCTCAAGTCTCCCAGCCGTCTGTAGCCAGAAACTGAAGGTGAGTCCATCAATGGATCTCCTCACTCTCTCCCTCTCAGTAGGGAGTAAAACAATGGCATGGTGATCTAGGTTCACAAATAGAATTTCATAGTGGGTGACAATCATTCTACCTAGATGAAGACGCTCAAACTGCCTGCGGTAATCCTCTCTCAGAGTGAGAGGAATGAACTTCTCTAAAAATAGCTGTGAAAACTGATCCAATGTAAGAGTAAGTAAACCAACTGGTCTAGTCAACATATAATCTCTCCATGATCTCTTGGGAGAACCGGTCATCTGGAACACTATAATGTCGACCCCATTGGTCTCAATTATACCCATGTTGCGCAAAACCTCGTGGAAACGATCTGGGTAATCATGTGGGTCCTCAGAAGGTGCACCGCTAAAATGAACATGAAAGAGCATGCTAAACTTATCAAGTGTCAACAATGCCTCAAAAGACAGTGGGTCTATCCCTGTCCTGTGCCGTAATTACCGGCTGAACTACCCCAACTGGCTGAGCTACTAGAGTCTAATATAGGGGAGCCACCTGATCCAGTGTGTGAGTAGCGGGAGTATGTGCTCCTCGCCCATCCTGAGAGATGACTGGTGCCACCAGAAATGCGCCAGAGTGGGCCACACTCTCCATAAGTCCCACCAAGCAGACTAGAGCGTCCTGAAGCACTAGAGTGGTTATGAATCCCTTCGGGACCTGAGCTAGTCCGACGGGTACGGTCTGAGATAGGGCCTCCTCCTCATGATCAATATGAGGCTCCAGTGCGCGTGCTACTGCTCGAGCTCTAGGATGAGATTTGCCTCTTCCCTGGCCTCTAGCTCGACCTGGGTCTCGACCTCAGTCCCTAATAGTAGCTATCATAGGGGGCTCTGACTCCTGTCTGGCAGTTAATGTTGTATGTGTTCTTGCCATCTGCGAGAGAACAAGAATATAATAGTTCAATCATCAGTGATTGAATAAAAACGCACGGTATAGAAGGAAAGAAGTAAGATTTCCCCTAAACCCCTTAGCATCTAGAAGATAAGTACAGACATCTTGGTACTGATCCTCCGAACTCTACTAAGCTTTCTCATGACTCGTGAAACCTATGCAACCTAGTGCTCCGATACCAACTTGTCACAACAAGGAATTCCCACCCTCAGGACCGTGATGACGCTAACATTTCACTTGCTAGGCAAGCCAACATTAGCTATATCTAATAACCATTTTTAACAACTTCTAAATTAAATGACAATAATGAAATTGAATAGTTTGAAATAAAGCAATAAGTTAATAAGTGTCGAAATCCAAATCCAAACCCCGGAAGTGGTGTCACGAATACATGAGCGTCTAGAATACGACAGATAATGGACCGAAATAAACATAACTGTATGAATCAAAATAAACAACTAAAATGAAGTAGAAGGGACTTTGGGGCCGCGGATGCTGTGCAGCTATACCTCAAGTCTCCACTGATAGAAAAATCTAAGCAAATCTACTAAACGCGTCTACAACCAACTCCAGTATTTGCAAAAGAAGAGCAGAGTGTAGTTTGAGTACAACCGACCCCATGTACTCTGTAACTTCGAGCCTAACCTCGACGAAGTAGTGACAAGGCTAAGGCGGGTCACTTACACTAACTTGTATGCATAATAATAATAATAATAGAAAGGACACAAATAGAAATAAAGTAGTTAATTCATGATAACAATCTCAAAATCTAACTAACAGAGAGTCCAGAATAACCAGTCATATAAACTCATCTCAATTACCGAGGCAAATCCAATAGTCACAAACAAATATAACTTTATACAATCCATTGTGGCACGCAAACCGATCCCACCATATCACCACCTGTTAATATCATAATCCGTCCTTATTCCACCACTTCAACTCATAACTTTCAATTTTCGTTGCGGCGTGCAACCCGCTCCCCAAACAGTTTCGATCAACAATAGCAGTTCAATAACCAAGATTACAAGAAGTTCTAGATCAAGAGAGAATTTGTACGAAGCAATGGAGAATAAAATAATAATCGAAGAACCTCTAACAAATTGAATATCTCAACTTTACCAACTCAACGGTATCTACCAATCAACAACTCATACAAATGAACTACATCATTGAAGGTAAAAAAGTTACGAAACTATAAGACAAGCATGACCTAATAATTTAGATATGGAAGAAAGAAAATAGAGACAAGTTGCAAATATGCATGTAATTATAGTACAAATGGACAATTTAATACGAGGAATACTAAAAGGCAAGTAGAAAATATGGCATAGAAGTCAAATAACGATGTAGCAATTAAGGCATGAAACAAGATCTTCTATGGAGTAACAAAGACAAGGGAGCAAGTGATGTAACGACACATATATACTCGTCACCTCGCATACACGCCGTTTCACACGTAATACACATAACATGTAGTTCAAGGGTTCCTAATTCCCTCAAATAAAGGTTAGACCCAACACGTACCTCATTCCGCAACTCAAGTAATCAACCAACCACGACCCTGCCTTTTGAAAAAGCCTCCAAACCAACCAAATCTAGCAAAGTATTGACCAAATTATTCAAAATAAGCTTTAGAATTTACCCACAGATGAAAGAGGTTAAATTTAGATCATTTTTTAAAAAATGTAACAAAAGTAAACCCCGAGCTCGCTTGGTCAAAATCGGGATTCGGACCAAAACTCGATTACCCATTCACATTCGAGCCTAGTTATGTGATTTTTTTCGAAATCCGTCCTTAATTCGTGGTCTGAATTTTAATTTTATAAGAATCTCTAATTCTATCCATATCCCTAATTTCTACCATGTATCCTAAATTTGATGTTGAAATCTTATGAAACGTAATGGGTAATTGAAAAAAATGGATTAAAGTCACTTACCAGTGAATTTAGGAAGAAACTTCTGTTATAAAATCGCCTATAGGGTGTTTGGAGTTGAGAGATTGTGAGAAATGAGCTTAGTCCCGTTTCCCCCCTCTTTTACTAAGCTACGGATGTCGCAATTCTGATGTCTTGTTCGGAACTGCGAACACCGCATTTGCGAAATGAGGGTTGCAAATGTGAACCCTGTCTTAGAACCCCAGTAGTCCCAAATGAGACATTTGGCTTGAAAATACGATGTCCCAGGCTTCGCAAATGTGGAAAAATCCTTCGCAAATGCAAAGGTTGTCCAAGAACACACCGAGTCGCAAATAGGACTCTTTAATAGCAAATGCAACCATTGTTCATTCGTAAATGCGAACTTTGTTCTTCGCAAATGCAAGGCTACCTAGTCCAGCCTATGCTAACAATGCGAACACTTGTTAACAAAAGTGAGGCTCGCGATGGCGAGATCTGCAGACCAGACCAGCAACAGAGAAGGCAATAGCTATCTCCAAAGTCCAAAATCAATCTGTAGCCTATCTGAAACTCGCCCGAGCCTCTCGAGCTCCAAACCAAACATGCACACAAATGTAATAACTTCTTATGAACTTACTCACGCAATCAAATCACCAAAATTATATCTAAATCTACGAATCAATCCTCAAAATGAATGAACTTTCAAAGTGAAACTTAAGAACACTAGAATTACGTTTAAGCGTCCGAATCATGTCAAATCAATTTCGAATTGAACCAAATTTTTGCAGACAAGTCTCAAATAGAAATATGGAAATACTCCAAGTTTTAACATCAAAATTCGAACCCGTTAGCTAAGAAGTCAACTTTCCGTCAAACTTAGTAATTTCCGACTTTTAAAAATGCTAGTTTTCAGCAAAATGAGTCAAAATAATCTAGAGACTTCCGTATTAAATTTCGGACATACACCCTAGTCTCAAATCATAATACGGACCCACTGGGACTATCAAAACACTAATCTAGGTTCGTTTACACAAAATTTTGACCGTAATCAACTCAAGTCATTTGAAAGGTAGAATTCACACTTTTGCTAATTTCTCACATAAAGAATTTCTTGAATAAGACACGGACTGCGAACACAATTCGAGATATGCTAAATAGAGCTAATTGAGGTCTCAGAATACAGAAATAGAGGCTAAATCTCAAAATGACCTTCGTGTCATCACATGTTGACTTTAGTTGACTTTTTTGAGAAAAGTGTTAAGATCATAGCTTTATATTTTGTACTTGTTTTCTCTTGCATTGTTTGATGATGTTAAGTCAAGTTTGGTCAGATTTGAGCTGCGTGGAGGCAAATTATAGGGGAAATGTTATTTTTGAGGGTTGAGTTGGCCTAGTTGAGGTAAGTATCTTGCCTAACTTTGTGTGTGGGAACTACCCCTAAGGGTTTGGATTGATTGTGATATTTATACTACATGAAAGCTATGCACGCAAGGTGACGAGTGGGTACACAAGTTATATATGGTATTTGACCGGTTTAGGCTACTTACACTCGTTCTATACTTTAATTGAATTGTCATATCTTGTTTTAAATTCTCATAGTCAATCTACTCTTACTTGTGCTAGTATATCCTTACATGCCTTATTTGAATTTGTTAACAGTTGTTCTACATCTTACTTGATACTTTACTCTTAAGCATCAATTGAAAATATTGTCTCTTTTATTATTACATATTATCTCTTCCATTGTCGATTTATCCTTATTTGAAGTCATTGTTACATGTTATCTCTTCCATTTTTGACTTATCCTTGATTGAAGTCATTGATACATGTTATTATTTCATTGATGATTTATCCGTATTTGAAGTCATTGTTACATGTTATCACTCCCATTGTAAGTTATTCTAATTTGATATCATGGCTATCCATTATCTCTCTCATTGTTGAATTATTGGTGTTTAAGTTGTGAAAGTCGTTATCACATTGAGGCGAAGTTAAGTTTTAAGGTATTCTCGTAGTTTGGGAAATTTCCATTCATTGTTGTTATTGATTCTTATACACCTTGTGGTCGAGCCATGGGTTATTATTGTGGACATATTGACATTGTTGATTATTGGCAAGTTGTAACTTATGGGCACTTGTGGTGCGAGTTGTTGTTGTGAAGTGATATTGATGCACATGGAGAGGTATAAGGATAGGGGTAAATGTGCACGCAGAGGTATGTGTGTGTTGCTTGCAGAGGAATTACTTGAAGCCACGCGACATCGTAAGGTAGGATAAAGTGCGTGTATCTATTTCGAGAAAAATATTTTAAAAACTATTTATATGTAACGATCATGTGGCGGTATAAGGAAAGATTGTGATTGAGATTAAGAAATATGAATATGAGGCGGTACCTCGATTGTGATTCTTGTTATGTACGAGGCGGTACCTCGTTAGTGATTCTTGTTGTATATATCATGTTGTTAAGAGTTATTGGTGAAAACCTTCTTGTTGTTTGTGTTCTTCCTTGTCTTATCAGTTTGGATCCATATTTGACTATGGTGGTTCTTTTTAATTGCTTCCTTTATGTTATCTCTATACTCACAATTCTGGCATTAGTCTATGTTATCGACTTGTTTTGTATTAGTTATTTATCCGCCTTCCATTACTTCTCGTTATTATGATTTCATCATGTTTATTATGTCCTAGTAGGTGTCTTGACCTAGCCTCATCACTAAGCTACCGAGTATAGGCTTGATACTTACTGGGTACCATTGTGGTGTACTCATACTACGCCTCTGTACATTTGTTTTTCTTGCAGATCCATGTATGTCTGCTCATGCTAGACGATTTTTTTTGGTTGTAGCTTTTTGCCGGAGACTTCATACTTGCTCGACGTCCGTAGGTGTCGGAGTCACCTTCCGTTATCCATATAGTATAATTGTTTCCTTTATTAGATAGTGTTGTAGTAGGTATTTTCAAACATTCTATAGAAACTTATGACTCAGTCTCATCGGGTTTTGGGAGCATTGTAGTTGTGTTTCAGTTATCGAGATATTTATGAGAATTATTACTTTATATCATGATTTTGCCTTTATTTCTGTCATAATATCTCATTTGTTAGGCTTACCTAGTGTTAGAGACTAGGTGTCATCATGACATCCTAAGGAAGGAAAATGTTCATAGGTATTACGAGTCATAAATAGATTTAGTAGAGTCTTACAGATCGGTACGGAGACATCCGTACTTATCTTCAAGAGGCTACATAACTGTTAGGAAAACTCGACTTCTTGATTCCTTATCGTGCAAATTGGTTTACTTCTAAATCTGAATCTTTGACTTTCTATTCTCTCACATATGGTGAGGACACGCACTGCTGGATCTGACGATCAGACACCCTTACCCCCTACTAGATCCGCGAGAGGCGGGGGCTAGGGCAGAGGCCAAGGAGGGGCACATGGTCCAACTAGAGCACATGCCTGAGTTGAGACAGATGATCCACCAGTAGCTCTAGTTGAGGTTGATCAGGTCCTAGAGGTTATGACAGCGCAACCTATTGGTTGGTTTAGCCCAAGGTTTGGGAAGTGGCATCTGAGGAGGAGCAGATTAGACTTGAGAGGTTCAAGAAGTATCATCCTCCTACTTTCACTGTCTTAGCTTCAGAGGTTGCACGTGATTTTCTAGAGAACTGCCACCATGATCTCGGCACCATGGGTATTGTGGAAATGAGCAGAGTTGCTTTCACTACATTCCAGTTGTCGGGAACAACATATAAGTGGTGGCGAGTTTATGAGGAGGGTAGCCCAGTCGATGCAGCTTCACTTACATGAACTCAATTTTCAGAGATGTTCTTGAGACAGTTTGTTCCCCAGACCCTTCGGGATGCATGGCACATGAAGTTTGAGCAGCTCTGCCAGGGTACTACGTTAGTGTCAGAGTATGCTGTCAGATTCAATGATTTGTCAAAACATGCACCTACTTTGGTTTCTACAGTCAGGGAGCGAGTCCACCGATTCATCGAGGGGCTCAACTATGGTATTAGGTTCAACATGGCCTAAGAGTTAGAGACAAATACCCCATATCAGCAGGTGGTAGATATCACACGGAGGTTAGAGGGTATACAAGGCAGTGAAAGAGAGGATAAAGAGGCCAAAAGGCCTCAAGGTACAGGAGGATTTAGTGGTGGCCACGCTGCATCTATTGCCCATCATGGTAGAGGCTCTATGAGTTGTCCAGTTCACTCAACACTTCCAACTTCTAGTGGTGCTCCGGTTATTCTGAGGTCTAGGTTGCAGAGTTTGCTCAGCCACTTTCTAGTTCACCTCCTGCACGGAGTGCCTTCTATAGACATGTAATTTTTGACCCTCCCCGTGATTTTACACATTTTTCTCGTTTAAATATTTAGTTTAGGTCTAATATCTCTATTTTAGCTAGTTTTGACTCTTTTATTATATTTTATCACAAAATTAAAATTATAAAAATATTTTCTTTTATTTAGCTAATTGATATTTAACCTAGTTGCTTCTAGTTTATCTACCTTTCATAAAATTTAAAAGATAATATATATATACAAAAACAGTATTGATATTTGTTTTTCAAAAAAATATAAGAAGAAAATTTTGAACTAATTTTTTGTCTTGTTTTATGTGAGAAGGCCACAATTTTAAATTTGATTGGCCTAATTTTAGGCCCATAATTCCCAAGCCCATACCCCTTTCCTACAAAAGACCCTAAACACCCTAACCTTATAAAGACACACATTAGAGACCTTCCCCCTTCCAAGAATAAACAACAAAGAAAAAGATTATAAGAGTAGAGGGGACACCGGAAATGGAAATCTCCATGGTTACTTTCCACTTTTCTTTTTCCCGTACCTAGCTACACACCCTCAAAATCTATCTATCTCTTTTCTCTCTTTTACTCTCATATAGAGAACTTCAACCCCAACTTCCCCTCACCAATACACACACGCTAGACACAGAACAAAAAAAGACAAAGAAAAACGGAAAAGGGAAAAACGAGAGAAGGCAAATATGGACAAAAAAAACAGAGAGCAAAAAATGCAACAAAGAGGAATCGCTAGCTAGCCGCTGCAACCTTCTTCTCCATCCAAAACAACTCCGTAAACTTCAGTCAAAAATCAGCTTTCGAACCTCCATGAACATAGCTGAAAAACACCATGTAAATCAGCCATTTAACATCCTTAAAACCATCTGCAAATAGCCATGAACCAGCTGCTCCAAAACAACCACGAAACAGCTCCAAAACATAGCCAAATCACCTCCAAAAGCTCTCCAAACACGACAGAAAATACAAGAGTTTCAGTCGAGGTTCGCAGCTCCGTCAAAGTTTTAGGTGTCATTTTCGGTCGTGATTACTTCATAAAAAGTCCAACAGATCGTTGTTCCTATTGTATCGAAGAATATTTAGCTATTGAAAGGTTCGTTTCTTGACATTGCTTCCTTATTTCATTGATGTGATATGCTCGTTGATTCTTAGGATTGATTGTATGAGTTGTTTGTTTATTTTGAATGATTAGGTGTTATGTATGCTTCATGTGTTAGATTTATTGAGTTTAAACTAAATGTTCTTGGCCTGAAGTTGGTACATCTTTTTTGGTGGGTTTTTCTACTGATTTCTCCCTCACCATCGCTTATTTAGTTTAAAATCACAGTTAAAAAATACAATATAGTATTTGAGATTTTAAAGAAAAGTTTGAAGTTGGATTTGGGATTACTCAGTAATAATTTGAGTAGTGAGCAGTGAAGTGCTTTACTCCTTCTTACCTTATAGTTACAAAAAAGTAAAAACTCATAAAAGTTGCAGAATGAACATATGAGTTTGAGAAGTTGTCAGACTGCCCATTTACGGTGTCAATAAATAGGCAGCATGTAATCTACATTATAAGGTGCATAATTTAGCTTTAGCATCTTTACATTATCTCTTATCATGATTACTCTAAGGAAAATTTCATAAAGTTTGTGTATCCTCTTGAATCTATTCATTAGGTGATATTTGTGTTGTCGAGTCATTGTGTGAAGTTTACTTTTAAGCTATTGCATAATCTAACTTGCTTATATAAAAGTTTTGTCTTACTTATGTGGTACAAAAAATTAAATCAATGCTATTTTTAAATCAATGTTATTCCATCCAATGGTTTCATGAAAAGTTTGAAGTTGGATTTAATAGTATATACTTATTAATTGTCTTCCTTACTATGGGTAAGGTTCCCGTGGCATGGTCACGATACTAAAGCCAACTTGAGTGTGCGTTTCACGTGACTCAACCACAACTTCAAATAATAACAAAATAAGCATGCCGTAAATCACGGGTACATTTCATGTGGTGCGATTTGCGACGTGTGCCAAAATGACAAGTGTACGACATCGTGACTTGTTTCAAAAATAAATTCCTTAAATACTAAAAGAGGTTTTAAAGAAAAAAGGTTTTAAAATGCACAATAGGTTTAAAACACATAATTAATTAGATAATTAGTCCAATTATTAATAGTTAAGCGACCGTGCTAGAACCACGGAATTCGAGAGTTCCTAACACCTTCTCCCGGGTTAACAGAATTCATTACCCGGATATCTGGTTCACATAAATTTTAAACAGAGTAAAAAATTTCTTTGTTTTTGGATATTGAAATAAATGGTGTCTCGGAACATCGTAGAAAATCCGGGTGGCGACTCTGAAAATCAACAAATAATCCCAAAATCGAATAATGTCACTTAAATTGGAAAAACTCCCTTATACCCATCTTACCGGGGGAAAAGGAGGTGTGACACCTTCAGTGGTCAGCATAGCTGACAAGGCCCGAGCCAGTCCTAGCAACCACACCCACCGAGAGCTTACTTTGAATGTTGTGATACCTGTCATATGGTTAAGGACCGCCCTAGACTCCTGAAGGGTATACCTCCAAAGACTACTCAGGCTCCACTGATTCAGTTATACCCACAGATTTCACAGGCCATGGTTGCTGCTCTAGTTGCCACTTTACTCGCGCAGCTAGCTAGGAATAGGGATGGGAGGGTAGAGGTTTCCCTAGAGGAGGAGCCGGGCCAGAGTCTATGCTTTTTCGGGTAGGACAGAGGAAGTCACTTCAGATGCAGTCATCACATGTATGGTTCCAATTTGTCATAGAGATATATCAGGCTTTGATCCGGGATCCACTTGTTCATATGTTTCATCTTACTTTACTCTGTAGTTTGATAGATCTCGTGATTCTTTGAGTTCTCCTATTTATGTATCCACACATGTGGGAGATTATATTGTTATTGACCATGTGTATTGGTCGTGTTTAGTTTTCATTGGTGGTTTTGAGACCATATGTGATCTATTGTTACTCTGTATGGTAGAATTTGATGTGATCTTGGGCATGGACTGGTTATCGCCCTATCATGCTATTCTGGATTGTCACGCCAAGACTTAGACATGGGCTATGCCAATTTTGGCACGATTAGAGTAGAGGGGTACGTTGGATTATGTTCCTAGCAGGGTTGTGTCATTTCTAAAGGCTCAACTGATGGTTGAGAAGGGGTGTGATGCATATCTAGCCTTTGTGAGAGATTTCAGTGCTGATACTCCTACCGTTGAGTCAGTTTCGATTGTGAGAGACTTCACAGATGTATTTCCAACTGATCTTCCGGGCATGCCATCCGATAGGGACATCGATTTTATTATTGACTAGTTGCCGGGAACTCAACCCATTTCTATCCCACCATATCTTATGTCCCCACCAAAGTTGAAAGAGTTAAAGGAGAAGTTGTATGAGTTTCTTGATAAAGGTTTCATTCGGCCTAGTGTGTCACCCTATGGTGCCCCGGTTTTGTTTGTGAACAAGAAAGATAGTTTTGTGCATATATGTATTGATTATCAGTAGGGAAAGAGGCTACAATGAAGAACATGTACCCATTTCCGCGCATTGATGACTTATTTGATCAGCTACCGGGTGCCATTAGGGTATCATCAACCGAAGATTTAGGATTCGGATATTCCGAAGACTTCCTTTAAGACTTGGTATGGTCACTACGAGTTCCTAGTGGTGTCATTTGAGCTGAACAAGGCCCCATTATCATTTATGCACCTGACCAATAGTGTATTCCATCCATATCTTGATTCATTCTTCATTATGTTTATTGATGGCATCTTGGTGTACTCCCGCAGTTGGGAAGATCATGAGCGGCACCTGGGGATCTTGTTCTAGACCTTGAGAGAGAAGAAGTAGTATCCAAAATTCTCAAAGTGTGAACTGTGTCTTGATTTAGCGGCATTTCTGGGTCATGTGGCGTCGAGTGAAGGGATCAAGGTATATCCGAAGAAGATTGAAGTAGTTCAAAATTGGCCGAGACCGTCTTCAGTTACGGAGATTCAGAGTTTCCTTGTTTTGGTCGGGTATTATCGTTGTTTCGTAGAGGGTTTCTAATCATTGCTACACCTATGACTAGATTGACCCAGAAGGGTGCTCCGTTCACATGGTCCTAAAAGTGTAAGGCAAGCACTCAAGACTGCTTTGACTACAACCCCAGTGTTGGTGTCGCCTACGGGTTTGGGGTCTTACACTGTGTATTGTGTTGCGTCATGTGTTGGCCTTGACACGGTGTTGATGCAAGACGGTAGGGTAATTGCCTACGTGTATCGATAGTTGAAGGTCCATGAGAAGAATTATCCCGTCCACAACTTAGAATTGGCATCTACTATTCATGCATTGAACATTAGGCGTCACTATTTGTACGTTGTACCATCTGAGTTCTATATCGACCATCAAAGTCTCCAGCATCTGTTCAAGCTGAAGGATCTTAATTTGCGGAAATGGAGATGGTTAGAGTTCATTAAAGACTATGATATCACTATTCTATATCATTCCGGGAAGGCGAATATGGTGGCAGATGCCTTGAGTCGAAAGGTAGAGAGCTTGGGCAGTTTAGCATATCTACCGGCAGTAGAGAGACCACTAGCCATGGATGTTCAGACCTTTGGCAACCAATTTGTTAGATTGGATGTTTTTGGAGCGCACTCGAGTTCTTGCTTGCATGGTTTCTCGGTCTTCTTTATATGATCGCATAAGCGAGCGTCAGTATGATGATCCATTTGCTTGTCTTTATGGACACAATACAGTACGGCGATGCCAAGGAGTTTGCCTGAGTTGATCCTTCAGGAGGCCCACGGTTCGCAGTACTACATTCATACAGGTGCCGCTAGGATGTATCAAGATTTGAGGCAACACTATTGGTGGAGGAGAATGAAGAAAGACATAGTAGAGTATGTAGCTCGGTGCCTGATCTGTCAGCAAATGAAGTATGATCATCAGAAGCCAGGTGGTTTGCTTCGGAGACTTGAGATTCCCGAGTGAAAATGGCAGCGTGTTACCACGGACTTCATTGTTGGGCTCCCACGGGCTCAGAAGAAATTTGACAGTGTATGGTTGATTGTGGATAGGTTGACCAAGACGGATCATTTCATTCCGGTAGTGACTACCTATTCTTCAAAGCAACTGTCTCAAATCTATATCCACGAGATTGTCCGACATCGTGGCGTTCCAGTATCCATCATCTCTGACTGTGGCACGTAGCTTACATCGCATTTCTGGAGAGCTGTGCAACGTGATTTAGGCACGCGGGTTGAGTTGAGCATAGAATTTCACCCCATATGAACGGGCAGTCCGAGCGCACCATTAAAATATTGGAAGATATGCTTCGTGCTTGTGCTATGGATTTCGGGGATTCTTGGGATCAGTTATTGCCACTTGTGGAGCTTGCCTACAACAACAGCTACCAATCAAGTATTCAGATGGCTCCTTATGAGGCCCTATATGGGAGACGCTGTCGTTCTCCAGTTGGCTGGTTTGAGAGGGAAGAGGCTAGGTTATTAGGCACTGATTTGGTTCGAGAATGTCAAGTTGATTCAGGATCGGCTTCGTACAACCCGATCTAGATAGAAGAGTTATGATGATCGGAAAGTTTGTGATGCAACATTTATGGTAGAGAGCGAGTTTTGCTCGGGTTTCACATATGAAGGGTGTAATGAGTTTCGACAAGAAGGGCAAGTGAGTCCTAGTTGTATCGAACCTTTTGATATCCTTGAGAGGATTGGTGAGGTGGCCTACAAGCTTGCATTTCCACCTAGATTGTATGTCGTTCATTTGGTGTTCCATGTTTCTAAGCTACTAAAGTATTATAGTGATCCGTCTCATGATTTAGACATCAACACAATCCAATTGGACAAGAATTTTACTTATATTGAGGAGCTGGTGGCTATCTTGGACATATAGGTCCAGAAGTTGAAATAAAAAAACATTGCTTCAATGATGGATCCATGGAGGGGTCATCCTGTCGACGAGGCGACCAGGGAGACCGAGCACGATATGTGGAGTCGTTATCCTCATCTATTCATCACTTCAGGTATGTCTTTATGCACGTTCGAGGATGAACATTTGTTTTAAGAGGGGGAGAATGTAACGACATGACCAGTCACTTTGTGTAATTTCGCTTGTTTCCCCGTTTGATGCTTCACACATGTGTGCTTATAGTTTTATGACTTACTAGGTTGATTAGCTTCATTATGGGAAGATTTCAGGTTGATTTGGATCAGTTGATTCTTGACTTAGTAGCTTAAGTTAGAAATGTTGACCAAACATTGAATTTTGTGAAAACAACCACGAATTGGCCTAGTTGAGGTAAGTGTCTTGCCTAAATTTGTGTAGGGGAACTAACCCTTAAGATTTGGGATTGATTGTGATATTTGTGCTACGTGAAAGGTGTGTATGCAAGGTGACGAGAGGGTAGACGGGTTATATATGGCATTTGACCGGTTTAGGATACTTAGACTCTTTCCATACTTTAATTGAAATTTCATATCATGTTTTAAATTATCATAGTCAATCTACTCTTACTTGGGTTAGTCTATCCTTACATGCCTTATTTGACTTTGTTCACACTTGTTCTACATCTTACTTGATACTTCACTTTTATGCTTTAGTTGAAGTTGTTGTCTCTTTTATTGTTAGATTTTCACGACCCCAATTTTCCTCTGCGGGATGTCGTGACGACACCTAGTCTCTAAGACTAGGTAAGCCTAACACTTACTAAATTAATAGAAGGATTCAACCATCAACTGCTAAATATGAAATGGAAATCTTTATACACAACATACAATCCCAAAAGCGGTAGTATAAGTCATAAGATCTACTGAGTTTGCTAGAAAATCCCTATATACAACTGTTCGGAATAGAATTAAACAATACAAGTACAATATCAGAAGGTGACTCGGAGGCATGTGTACGCAACGACAGGTTTGCCTTGAGTCTCCACAGCAATGCTCGACCAGCCAACTAATACTTAATAATAACCGTGGCACCTAAATCTGCACAAAAATATGTAGAAGCTTAGTATGAGTACTCCATAGAGGTACCCAGTAAGTATCAAGACCAACTTCGACGGAGTAGTGTCGAGGGACAGTCAAGACACTTACTGGACTAAACAACCTGAACAAGTGTGAAGGTGAACTAACATAGAATAATATTAACATAAAGCTAGGCAAGATAAGGAATACAAAACAATACTTGCAATGATACACTAGTAACAACAATATCTAATAGGAAGCAGTCGGGTAATAATGCTGTAGAGTAAGCTGAACACACTAAAAGTCCGTGAAACCAAATAAAGGAAAATCAGTAACAACTCAATAAGAACAACCGCTTTCACAACAGATCTGTTTAAGCATTTCCACGAGGTACCGAACCTCATAATCACAACTCACGGGTCCCAATTCATGAACCCTAATCACTTGGCATCTCGTGCCCCAATTACAACTCATAACCGCACGGACGACTCACGTTCCAATAGAACAATACCCACACAAAAGGAAAGTTACAAGAGTACGCATAATGGTCAATAACGTCAGGATTCATCTTCTAAAATCAATATGGGTGATTTAGTAACGTATATGCTTGTGCAAGTGTTCTACCACAATTCAAGTGAAGAAATAAGAGTAGAGACAATGAATGGAACATAAGAAACGATCACCACGAAATGTACAATGTAAATAAGGAAGCAATAAAGTTGAAATAATGACTAGCACAACAAGTTCATAGAACTAAGTAAATAGTGCAACACGGAGGAAGACAATCAATAGTATGCTAAGGAGACAACAATTCAAGACAAGTACAAAAGAATGGGGAATTGAAAACAAGAGCCCTACCGAGGTACCGCCTCGTAGTCTCAAATCATAAAATGAATCACAACTTTCCTTATATCACCGCGGGAGCCTTTTTTTTAGTTTTGAAAATCATTTTCCCGAAATAGAATCCCGCCTTTTAGCCCACCTTATCACACTGCATGGCTTCTAGTAGTTCCCATACTAGCCACGCGTTTCAAGCCCACCTTATCTCACTGCATGCGTATCAATAATAACAACAGCACAACAGAAACCTCGTGCAACACAATAACAACCGCACGGCAGAATCCTCGTGCAAACACAATAACAACCGCACGATAGAAACCTCGTGCAAATACAATAACAATTATCTCAATAACAACACATGTGCCAAAACATAACAACTCAAACAAAATGACTCACAATATGTGCCCACATGCCACAACATCTCCTCAAACAATTTCAATATCATAACCACACATAGCTCTCGGCTCAACAACACTGAATACAACAACAACAACAACAACAATACGAGAATACGACAAGTAAATCAACTCATGAACTTCAGAACACAAGGAGACAGAAGAACGAGTTTACAAAGAAGGACACAATAGGGAATAATAGTCTCAACAAGGAAGAGATAACGTGTAATAATGATTCCGCAAAAGTACAATTTGACAATAAGAGAGATAACACGAATCATAAATTCCAAATAAGGATAAGTCAACAATGATAAGGAATAACAGAACATCATTTTAGGTTGAGCAATTACGGAAGAGATACAATAAATTCAATTAAGGATACGTAATTACGGAAAAGATAATAATAACTTCAATTAAGGACAAGCAATTAGGGAAGGATAACATTGCAATAGAAGAGGCAACAAATTCAATGAAGGCACATAAGAGTTTAATCGGCAACAAGGGTGGAACATAAAGCAATTAATTCTAATTAAGGCACGTAAAGATAAAACTAGTAAATGGGGAATTTAACATCACAGAACAACTTCATATCTAAGATCCCTAAACGGTCAAATTTACACAACTAAGCCCGAACACGTACTCTTCACCTCGCGTACACGGCCTTCTGTCACGACCCGAAATCCTACCTTCAGGCCGTGACTGCGTCTAACGTTGAACCCGCTACCCAAGCCAACGTGTAAATTTACACTATCATCTTAATACGGAATTAACAGAAATAAATAGAAACAATTTATAATTTATAACAACAAAGTAGATAGATTTTGAGACTAAGTGATAATACATAATACGATCCGTTGCAACAATCCCAGAACCTGGAGTCACTAACTCACGAACCGTCTATAAGAGTGCTAAATACAAAGTCTGAAAAAATAATACATGAACTGTCTCAGAAACTAGGAGATAAACAAGACAGGATAGGAAACATAGGGATAGAGGAGACTCCAAGGCCCACGAACGTTTGCGGGTCTACCTCAGAAACTCCGTGGTGGACTGAAGGATACTCCCTCTAACGGTGTCCACTGGGTCTGGCTGCGAGATTTGCACAACATAAAGAAGTGCAGGTGTAGCATCAATACAACCGACCCCATGTACTGAGTAAGTGCCGTGCCTAACCTCGGCCGAAGTAGTCACGAGGCTAGACTTGACAAGGATAATCTACCTGTACAGTTCTACAAGATATAGCACATACAAACGCAGAAATAACCAGATAAGCATGGGATACAGGAGAAGTTAATGGGGGTAACAAGTGGGAGATAAGAACGATTAATTAACAAATAGGAGAAAGCAAGAGAGCAAATTAACAAGAATGCTAACGTAACAAGTATAAATGCGAGCAATGTATGTAATGGCAAGGCATCACCCTTCGTGCTTTTAGTCTCTTCCTCACAATGCGATGTATGATATAAGATAATATAAATCATGGCACGACATCACCTTCGTTCTTTTACTCTCTTCCTCACAATGAAATGTATAATGCGAGGCAATATAAATCATGACACGGCATCAACCTTCGTGCTTTTAATCAATGTGAATCATGGCACGGCATCAACCTTCGTGCTTTTACTCTCTTCCTCACTATGCATTTTATGATGTAATCAATGTAAATCATGGCACGACATCACCCTTCGTGATTTACACTCTTCCTCACAAAAACAATGACAAATATCAAATGGCAAGGGATGTAGCATAGTGGAAATACACATCATAATCACCTAGCAAGGGGAATAGCTCACTCAATATCATAACAGTTGCCCGGCAAGGGTCTCAGCTATACAAATCTTTTCACGTATATCCTTTATAGTTGGGTCCTCAATAGAACCATTATATCGCAAGTTCATCAACAAGGATTTTCAACAACACTCAACTTCCAAGTAGAGACAATTTCATAATACACTGAATATGGAAGTAACAATAAGAATTTCATCAAAAATGGACTCACGGGCATGCTTGACACACAATGCATAGGTACTCGTCACCTCACCTATGCATTGAACATGATAAACACTTAGCACATAGCATACAATACCTATTCCCTCACCAAAGCTAGGCAAGACACTTACCTCGGGTCCAAGAATAGCAATTCAAGCTTTTAACACCGCCTTTCCTTTTGAATTCAACTCCGAAACGACAATATCTAGACATAATTAACTTATTAACATCAAAAATGACTCATTAATACAATACCGTAGCCTAAATATACAATTCCTAGCATTCTTCCAAAAATACCAAAATTCGACCACGGGCCCGCTTGGTCCAAACACAAGGCTCGGATCAAAACCCGATTACCCCAAATTGAGGTTAAATCACCCAAAATCCCATAAACCCTAACTCTACTCAAAACCCCTAATTTCTACTTTGATATTAAGATTTTAGGCCTAGATTCTAGTGTTAGTTAAAGAAAATGGAGTTAGTATACATGCCTATGAAGCTATGGAGGTTTGGCTCTTCAAAATCGCCTAAGGGGAAGTGGGGAAGAAGAATGGTGAAATATGGAAGAAATCTCGTAATGTTTCTGTTTTGGGGCTTTTAAAATAACTGGGCTATTTTGTTCTCTATTATGCGATCGTAGAGCTTGAAGTTTTCCCTATTATGGGATCGCGGAACAAAGGGGTGCGATCGCGGAAGAGACCTGTCCAGACGTCTGCGATCGCAGACGAAACTATGCGATCGCAGAGAGATGCTACCCAAGCCCCACCCGACTAGACTGATACACTATGCGATCACGGAGGATGAAATGCGATCGCATAGTGCAACCCAGCTACCCCCTCACCTAAGCCTATGCGATCGCGAACCCATGACTGCGATCGCATTGAATGAGACATCAGACACCAGAAACTGAGAATTATACCAGATTTTTGACACTTTAAGCACTCCGTTAGCTGCCCAAAACTCACCCGAGCCCTCGGGACTCAAAACCAGAAACACACACGACTCCCAAACCATCCTACAGACTTATTCAAGCATTCAAATCACCAAAATATCATCAAAATCAATGAATTAAACCTCAAAACTCAGAGAATTTTCTTAAAACTTCATAAGGCTCAATTATTCCGATTTTGATCCGAAACACGTCATTTCAAGTCCGTTTTACACCAAACTTTACAGATAACTCACATAACATATATTAAACCTGTTTCGGGCTCCGGAACCATAATACGGGCCCGGTAGTATGGTTTTCATATTAATTATCATTTTCAAAAACCTTAATTATTTTCAGAGAACAATTTTCTTTAAAAATTCTTTTCTCGGGCTTGATACCTCGGAATTTGATTCAAGGCATATGCCCAAGTCCCATATTTTCCTACGGACCCTCCGGGACTGTAAATTAACGGGTCCGGGTCCGTTTACCAAAAATGTTGACCAAAGTCAACTGTATTCAATTAATTACTATGATTTCCATTTTTCATCAAGTTTTCACATAAAATCTTTCCGGCTACACGCCCGGGCTACGCACGCATATCGAGGTGTGATTAACAGAGGCTTTCAAGGCCTCGGAACACAGATTTAGCTAAATTAACATAGGATGACCTTTTTGGTCATCACAATCTCCACCTCTAAAACAAACGTTTGTCCTCGAACGGACATAGAAAAATACCTGAGTCTGAGAAAAGATGGGGATAACGGTTCCGCATATCGGACTCGGACTCCCAAGTAGCTGCCTCGGCAGGCTGACCTCGCCACTGAAAATGGACCGAAGGATAACTCTTCGATCTCAACTGACGCACATGCCTAGCTAATATGGCTACCGACTCCTCCTCATAAGTCAGATCCTTGTCCAACTAGACGTCGTTGCAGTTAAGAACATGAGAAGGGTCTGCAATGTACCTCCGGAGCATAGATACATGAAACACTGGATGCACGGCTGATAAATGTGTTGGCAAGGCAAGTCTGTAGGCTATCTCTCTTACCTTATACAAAATCTCAAATGGGCCAATGTACCTAGGGCTCAACTTGCCCCTCTTCCCGAACCTCATCACGCCCTTCATAGGCGACACTCTAAGAAACACCTGATCTCCTATCATGAAAGCCAAATCGCGAACTCTGCGATACGGATAACTCTTTTTCCTGGACTGAGCTGTATGAAGTCTATCCTGAATGATCTTCACCTTGTCCAAGGCATCGTGGACTAACTCAGAATCCAACAATCTAGCCTCTCCCGGCTCAAACAATCCGACTGGAGACCGACATCGCCTACCATACAACGCTTCGTAAGGAGCCATCTGAATGCTCGACTAGAAGCTGTTGTTATAGGCAAACTCTGCTAAAGGAAATAACTGATCCCATGATCCACCAAAGTCAATGACACAAGCTCGCAACATATAATCCAAAATCTTAATAGTACGCTCGGATTGTCCGTCCGTCTGAGGATGAAATGTTGTGCTCAAATCAATCTGCGTGCCCAACTCTCACTGAAATACTCTCCAGAAATGGGAGGTAAACTGAGTACCTCTGTCTGATATAATGGATAACGGCATACCATGCAATCGAACAATCTCTCTCATATATATCTTTGCTAATTTCTCCGATGAATAAGAAACTGATACCGAAATGAAATGTGCTGACTTGGTCAGCCTATCCACCACAAACCAAATTGCATCAACCATCCTCTGAGTCCGTGGGAGCCCCACTACAAAGTCCATGGTGATACGCTCCCACTTCAACTCAGGAAGCTTTATCTGCTGCATCAAGCCACCGAGTCTCTGGTGCTCGTACTTAACCTGCTGACAGTTCAAGCACCGAGCTACATAAGCTACCATGTCCTTCTTCATTCTACGCCACCAATAATGCTGTCGCAAGTCCTGGTACATCTTTGCGGTGCCCGGATGAATGGAATACCGAGAACTATGGGCCTCCTGAATTATCAACTCACGAATACCCTCAACATCAGGTACACAAATACAGCCCTGCATCCGCAGGACTCCGTCATCATCAACAGTAACCTGCCTGGCACCTCCGTGCCGAACTCTATATCTAAGAACACAAAAATGGTGATCATCATACTGCCTGGACCTAATACGGTCATACAATGAAGAACGAGCCACAGTATGGTCCAAAACACTGCCCTCCAATCTCACAAATCGGTTGGCTAAAGCCTGAACATCCAACGCAAGAGGTCGCTCTCCAACTGATAAATAGGCAAGACTACCCATACTAACTGACTTCTGGCTCAAGGCATCGGCCACCACATTGGCCTTCCCCGGATGGTAAAGAATGGTAATATCATAATCCTTCAGCAACTCTAACCATCTCCTCGGCCTCATGTTCAACTCCTTCTGTTTGAACAGATACTGCAAGCTCTTATGGTCCGTGAACACCTCACATGGAACTCCGTATAGATAGTGCCTCCAAATCTTCAAAGCGAGAACAATGGCTGCAAGCTCCAAATCGTGAACTAGATAGTTCTTCTCATGAATCTTAAACTGACGAGAAGCATTGGCTATAACCTTGCCGTCATGCATCAACACTAAATCAAGCCCAACCCGTGAAGCATCACAATACACGATATACGGTCCTGAACCTGAGGGCAATACTAACACTGGTACCGTGGTCAAGGCTATCTTGAGCTTCTGAAAGCTCGCCTCGCACTCATCCGACCACCTGAACTGGGCACCCTTCTGAGTCAACCTGGTCATCGGGGCTACAATTAATGAAAAGCCCTCGACAAATCGGCGATAATAACCTGTTAGGCCCAAGAAATTCCGAATCTCTGTAGCTGAAGTGGGCCTAGGCCAATCTCTAACTACTGAAACCTTCTTGGAATCCACCTGAATACCCTCAGCGGAAACGACGTGGCCCAGAAATGCCACAAAACTCAACCAGAACTCGCACTTAGAAAACTTGGCGTACAACTGCTTATCCCTCAGAGTCTGGAGGACAACCCGAAGATGCTTCTCATGCTCCTCTAACTACGGGAATATATCAAGATATCATCAATAAACACAATCACGAACGAGTCCAAACAAGGCCTGAACACTCGATTCATCAACTCCATGACAGCCGTGGGGGAATTCGTCAACCCAAACGACATAACCAAAAACTCATAATTCCCATAACGAGTGCGGAAGGCCGTCTTATGAACATCCGACGCCCTGATCCTCAGCTGATGGTAACCAGATCTCGAGTCTATCTTGGAAAACACTATAGCACCCTGAAGCTGATCAATTAAGTCATCAATCCTCGACAAAGGATACTTATTCCTAATAGTAACCTCATTCAACTGCCGGTAGTCAATACACATCCTCATCGAGCCATCTTGTTTCTTGACAAACAACACTAGAGCATCCCAAGGAGAAACACTAGGCCTAATGAAGCCTTTATCCAACAAATGCTGCAACTGCTCCTTTTATTCCTTCAACTTTGCTAATATCAAGATATGATACTTGAATACCTCGCAATTATAAAAAAATAACGTGTCCCATCTAACGACACTTGGGCGGGCACCTATCTTGTAGGTTAAGGCTCCATAATTGGCACGAATTGGTGAATTACGCATAGATAGTTAATTAGTTTATTTATTTATTTATTTACCTATTAATATTATTATTATTACTCTTATTTTGTACATAATTAATAAGTTTAACAAGCATGACTCCCTATCCGTACTAAAGTAAGGAAAGAAAACAAAACAAAAATTTAATTCACAAAGGGGAATTTTAAACACAAGAATTTCCATCTCAAGGGTCTCGTCTTTACATAGCTTCCACCGCGGCTCGTAGCCCGGCTAAAACATACCAAATCATAATGACACGCGAGGATCTCGTCCTCAATCCTGAATCACAAGCAATATGCATATCGTGCCAATCGAAACATTCCATTTCCTTCATTTAAATTTTTTCCGTTAAGCAAACTTTCAACACGTAATGGTAAACACAGTTATCCCCATAGAATTTCTCAATACAAGTATTAACATAAGTAGAATACTTGTATTGAGAAACACTAGGCCTAATGAAGCCTTTATCCAACAAATGCTGCAATTGCTCCTTTTACTCCTTCAACTTTTCTAATATCGAGATATGATACTTGAATACCTCGCAATTATCAAAAATAATGTGTCCCATCTAACGACACTTGGGCGGGCACCTATCTTGTAGGTTAAGGCTCCATAATTGGCACGAATTCGTGAATTACGCACAGATAGTTAATTAGTTTATTTATTTATTTATTTACCTATTAATATTATTATTATTACTCTTATTTTGTACATAATTAATAAGTTTAACAAGCATGACTCCCTATCCGTACTAAAGTAAGGAAAGAAAACAAAACAAAAATTTAATTCACAAGGGGGAATTTTAAACACAAGAATTTCCATCTCAAGGGTCTCGTCTTTACATAGCTTCCACCGCGGCTCGTAGCCCGGCTAAAACATACCAAATCATAATGACACGCGAGGATCTCGTCCTCAATCCTGAATCACAACAATATGCATATCGTGCCAATCGAAACATTCCATTTCCTTCATTTAAATAATTTTCGTTAAGCAAACTTTCAACACGTAATGGTAAACACAGTTATCCCCATAGAATTTCTCAATACAAGTATTCACATAAGTAGAATACTTGTATTGAGAAACACTAGGCCTAATGAAGCCTTTATCCAACAAATCCTGCAACTGCTCCTTTTATTCCTTCAACTTTGCTGATATCGAGATATGATACTTGAAGACCTCGCAATTATCCAAAATAACGTGTCCCATCTAACGACACTTGGGTGGGCAGCTATCTTGTAGGTTAAGGCTCCATAATTGGCACGAATTGGTGAATTACGCGCAAATAGTTAATTAGTTTATTTATTTACCTATTAATATTATTATTATTACTCTTATTTTGTACATAATTAATAAGTTTAACAAGCATGACTCCCTATCCGTAATAAAGTAAGGAAAGAAAACAAAACAAAAATTTAATTCACAAGGGGGAATTTTAAACACAAGAATTTCCATCACAAGGGTCTCGTCTTTACATAGCTTCCACAACGGCTCGTAGCCCGGCTAAAACATACCAAATCATAATGTCACGCGAGTCCTCAATCCTGAATCACAAGCAATATGCATATTGTGCCAATCAAAACATTCCATTTCCTTCATTTAAATATTTTCCGTTAAGCAAAATTTCAACACGTAATGGTAAACACAGTTACCCCCATAGATTTTCTCAATACAAGTATTTACATAAGTAGATTTTTAGAGTTACGAAGCTCACCCGAAAGTGGAGCATATTAGAAGAATTTTATTAGATATGCATAACCGAATTAAGTTCAGAAAATCATTACTTATATTAGTTAGAGATTGTCTTTTTAATGAAACCATTTAATGTAACGACCTCATCCATACCGTAGAAAATATATCAACAGACTAGGTCTCCACCTCTAGGAATCTAACCTCCACTTTCGACATTCCGACTCCTTTTTCCCTAGGTGGTCATGTAGCTGAGTTGTAGCTGCAATGGGACACGTAGCCTGAGTGCTCTGATGTAATATGACTCTCCCAAGTCTAGGGCAATTTCTACCACTAGCCGACATAAAGTATCATCCTGCCCTGAGTCGTCCAAAATTTACAATCATTTTTGAGTCCTTTAATGAGTTTGGGGACTCGCCCTCTGGCTATACGAACCAACGTAGGAGTGTGACGGGTTAACTTATCGAACCCGATGACATATTATGATACCGTCTTATGACCCGACACAACCGTGACTTCCACACCGAGTACACTTTTTTATACTTCAAGTTGTTTGAATAACTCCTTCGGTACTGAGGTATAGGGTTATTAAGGAGGTAGACGTACCGAAATTCCTAGCTTTATCTCTTGCAAAATCCCCCGCCTTATACATTCCAAACCAAAACTGATATGACACATGGCCTCTCAATATATTCCTTGACAGCGAACCTCCTCACGTGGCACAAGTCATAGGTCACAATACCTGACAATCCAAAATGTTAAACTTCACAGCTCATATAAATCAACTCCAATGCTTTACACTTATTCCCATGGTGTGCAATACTTCCTGGAAGCGAAAAAGAAAATCATGTGGGTCTTCAAATGATATACCACTGAAATGGAGTGGAACTTGTTTGGTAACTTGTCCAACCTCAATAAACGAACTAGTGCATCCTGAAACCATGGAGTAGTTATAAATCCTTCCGGAATCTGATCTAGTCCACATATACTAACTGAGCTAGAACCTCTGCATCTAGATCTATTTGAGACTGTACAATAAGTGCTGATGTTCGAGCTTTAGACTACACTCTGCTTCTGTCTCTTCCCTTGATCGTAGCTGGCATTGGGGCTTCATCTCTTGTCCGGTTGTAGACGCTTCGCATGTTGTCGAGATTAGTGAGAGGACAAGAGTAGGCAAGTTCAATCATCAATGATAGAATAAATTCGCACGATGGAGATAAAGAAATGTGGAGTTATTCCTAACTTTGAAGCCTCTAGGGGATAAATACAGACGTCTCCGTACCGATACCTCAGACTCTAGCAAGTTTGTCTATGAGTCGTGAGACCTAAGCAACCTAGGGCTCTGATACCAACTTGTCACGACCTGAAATCCCACCTTCAGGAAGTGACTGCGTCTAACGTTGAACCCGCTAGACAAGCCAACGTGTAAAATTACACTATCATCTTAATACGGAATTAACAGAAATAACTAGAAACAATTTATAATTTTTAACAACAAAAGTAGATCGATTTCGAGACTAAGTGATAATACAGAATACGATCCGTTGCAACAATCCTAGAACCTGGAGTCACTAACTCACGAACCGTCTATAAGAGTGATAAATACAAAGTCTGAAGAAAATAATACATGAACTGTCTCAGAAACTAGGAGATAAACAAGACAGGATAGGAAAAATAGAGATAGAGGAGATGCCAAGGCCCACGTACGTCTGCGGGTCTACCTCGGAATCTCCGGGGTGGACTGAAGGATACTCCCTCTAACGGTTTCCACTTGGTCTGGCTGTGGGATTTGCACAACATAAAGAAGTGCAGGTGTAGCATCAGTACAACCGACCCCATCTACTGAGTAAGTGCCGAGCCTAACCTCGGCCGAAGTAGTGACGAGGCTAGACTTGACAACGATAATCTACCTGTATAGTTCTACAAGATATAGCACAGAAAAAAGCAGAAATAACCAGATAAACATGGGATACAGGAGCAGTTAATGGGGGTAACAAGTGGGAGATAAGAACGATTAATTAACACATAAGAGAAAGCAAGAGAGAAAATTAACAATAATTCTAACGTAACAAGTATAAATGCGAGCAATGTATGTAATAGCACGACATCACCCTTCGTGCTTTTACTCTCTTCCTCACAATGCGATGTATGATATAAGATAATATAAATCATGGCACGGCATCACCCTTCATTCTTTTACTCTCTTCCTCACAATGCAATGTATAATGTGAGGCAATATAAATCATGGCACGACATCAGCCTTCGTGCTTTTAATCAATGTGAATCATGGCACAACATCAACCTTCGTGCTTTTACTCTATTTCTCACTATGCATTTTATGATGTAATCAATTTAAATCATGGCACGACATCACCCTTCATTCTTTACACTCTTCCTCACCAAAACAATGACAAATATCAAATGGCAAGGAATGTAGCATAGTGGAAATACACATCATAATCACCCAGCAAGGGGAATACCTCAGTCAATATCATAAATGTTGCCCAACAAGGGTCTCAGCTATAAAAAATCTTTTCACATATATACTTTATAGTTGGGTCCTCAATAGAACCATTACATCGCAAGTTCATCAACAAGGATTTTCAACAACAATCAACTTCCAAGTAGAGACAATTTCATAATACACTGAATATGGAAGTAACAATAAGAATTTCATCAAAAATGGACTCACGGGCATGCTTGACACACAATGCATCGGTACTCGTCACCTCACCTATGCATTGAACATGATAAACACTTAGCACATAGCATACAATGCCTATTCCCTCAACAAAGCTAGGCAAGACACTTACCTCGGGTCCAAGAATAGCAATTCAAGCTTCTAACACCGCCTTTCCTTTTGAATTCAACTCTGAAACAATAATATCTAGACATAATTAACTTATTAACATCAATAATGACTCATTAATACAATCCTATAGCCTAAATATACAATTCCTAGCATTCTCCCAAAAATACCAAAATTCGACCACGGGCCCGCTTGGTTCAAACACAAGGCTCGGACCAAAAACCGATTACCCATACCCCCACGAGTTCAAATATATAATTTGTTTTGAAATTCGATCCCAAATTGAGGTTGAATCACCCAAAATCCCATAAACCCTAACTCTACCCAAATCTCCTAATTTCTACTTTGATTTTAGGATTTTAGGCCTAGATTCTAGTGTTGGTTGAAGAAAATGGAAGGAAATGGAGTTAAGTATACATACCTATAAAGCAATGGAGGTTGGTCTCTTCAAAATCGCCTAAGGGGAAGTGGGGAAGAAGAAGAGTAGTGAAATATGGAAGAAATTGTAAAGACCAGTAAAATTTCTTGCTTAAAATAATGCCCGAATAAGTCCCCGAGTTGTTATCTCTGAGGAATTCTTAAAACGGACCTTGATTTTTGTAAAAGTACCCGGGAATTGGAAGAACCTAATTTTTCCAGAAAATTGATGCTATGCGACGCAATATGCGATCGCATAACGTGTATGCGGACCGCATAATGGTCGCATACACGGGCAGATCGCTTCCCAACTGAAGGGGTGTTATGCGACGCATAATGCGATCGCATAACGTGTATGTGGACCGCTTAGTGGTCGCATACCCGGGCAGAATGTTTTCAAAATTTGGCCCACCTGGGGGCCATTCTGCGGTCCAATATGCGGACCGCATGTCAGGAATGCGATCGCATTCCTGACCGCATATTCGTCACGGTCTTTAAATTTTCTAAATTTTTATACCCGACCCCAGTTTCATTTAACCCCTGCCCCTTTTCATTTTTACAATTTTTCTGAACAAAATAGAGTGAAGGAAAGGAGAGTTCTTGAGAAAGGAAGTGGTCCTTCCATCAAATTTATTTTCAAGGTCTCTCAGGCCTGGTAATTCGAGTAATCTCCTTCTTCCCCATTCTAGCAGGTAAGGGTTCCCAACCCATTTTTTTTCTTCCATTAATTTTCTGATTTTTAAACAAAGGGAGGGTTGGCCTGGATTGATTGTTAAAAATATTAGCTAAGACCTTGCATGCATGTTTAATAATGGTGCTAATCTAGTAAGAGGGAGTGGGTTGGGGAAAACTTCACAAAGATAGGGTTGGTAATCTAATGGGTTCACATAGTGTTTGAAAAAATGCTTGAGAGAGTCCGAATTGCATGCATGACTTCCAATTCTGAGTTGAATATGTCTAATTGTGAACTAGATTGACGGTACCAGTCGGTTCGGTGATTTTGAGTTAAAGTTAAAAAGGGAAACTCGACTCCAGGTATGTATGGCTAACTTTAATCTTTAAAAAATCACTTGTGGTGTTCGAGCATACGGTACATGTATTGTTATAAATATGTACAACTGGTTGTCCGAATTATGTTGATGTGTGAAGTGTAATACTTGTCTGTCTTTAGTTGACCACCACACTACCACGTTATGAAAAACGGTGCTAAAAGGATAATGAATCCAAGAGTATGAATGTATATGCTAAAGGCTATGTAAAGAAGTTGTATTCTTTATGCTGAAATCTTCTGTGATTGAACTGTGATTTGTCATCGTTGGTGTTATTATAATTGTCAGGTGGGATCGGGTTGCGCATCGCAAAAGGGGAGATAAGGGTGATATGTGAGAAGTGATAAGGGTGTGATTGTAATTGTCAGGTGGGATCGGGTTGCGCGCCGCAACAATTGTCAGGTGGGATCGGGTTGCACGCCGCAATAGGAGAAATAAGGGTGAGATGTGAGGAGGGACAAGTATGGAATTGAAATTGTGAATTTGATGAAGTGAAAATTGTGGAACTTCCATTGTATATCTTTCTATGTCTTGTGCAGTAATTGTGTGACTCTCTGTCTGTCTCTTGCCTGTGCATTATTGAGTTTACTTAGAGTAAAGTTTGTTCATGCATACCAGTACAATTCAAATGTACTGACGTCCCTTTTGCCGGGGGCGCTACATTCTTGTGATGATTGTAGGTGGTTCTATAGCAGGTACTTCAGCACACCGACAGTAGTGCCTCCTCTTCGTCCTATCAGCTGTTTTGGTGAGCCCCTCTCCTCTCGGGGCCCAGTGTGGTTCATGCCACCTTTCCTCCCGGATTCTTATTTTGGTACTTGTGTAAGGTATAGCCGGAGCCTTGTTACCGGCAAGTATTGTATAACTCCGTCGTATTCCTAGAGGCTCCGTAGACAGGAATTGTGGGTTATGTACTTATGTATTTTGGGCAGTATGACTTGTAGACCACGTAAAGTAGACTGTGTGTTCTGTATATCTGTAAGTATTGTATCACTTGTTGAAAACAACAGACTTATATGGTTTAATTTCAGATTGTAAGAATGCATCTTAATTATAATTGAATAATGCACAACGGAAACTTCAGGGTAATACGTGGGAGGGAAAAAGGAATCCAGGTTCGCTTGACTGGGACTACCCGGTCGAGTGCCGGTCGTGTCCCTTGGTTTTGGGGCGTGACAGAAATCCCATAACGTTTTCTCTTTTGGGGATTTTAAAATAACTGGGCTATTTTGTTCTCTGCGATCGTGGAAGAGGGGCTGTGATCATAGAGCTTGAAGTTTTCCGTATTATGCGATCGCGGAACAAAGGGGTGCGATCGCGGAAGAGACCTGGCCTGACGTCTGCGATCGCGGACGAAACTATGCAATCGCAGAGAGATGCTACCCAACCCCCACCCGACTACACTGATACATTATGCAATCGCGGAGGATGAAATGTGATCGCATAGTGCAACCCAGCTACCCCCTCACCTAAGCCTATGCGATCGCGAACCGATGACTGCGATCGCAGTGAATGAGACATCAGACACCAGAAACTGAGGATTACACCAGATTTTTGACACATTAAGCACTCCGTTAGCTACCCAAAACTCACCCGAGCCCTCGGGACTCAAAACAAAAAATACACACGACTCCCAAACCATCCTACGAACTTATTCAAGCGTTCAAATCACCAAAATATCATCAAAATCAATGAATTATACCTCAAAACTCATAGAATTTTCTTAAAACTTCATAAGGCTCAATTATTCCGATTTTGATCTGAAACACGTCATTTGAAGTCCGTTTTACATCAAACTTTACATATAACTCACATAACATATATTTAATCTGTTCTAGGCTCCGGAACCATAATACGGGCGCGATAGCACAGTTTTCACATTAATTATCATTTTTAAAAACCTTTATTATTTTCAGAGAATAATTCTCTTTAAAAATTCTTTTCTCGGGCTTGAGACCTCGGAATTCGATTCCGGGCATACGCCCAAGTCCCATATTTTCCTACGGACCCTCTGAGACCGTCAATTCACCGGTCCGGGTCCGTTTACCAAAAATATTGACCAAAGTCAACTGTATTCAATTAATTACTATGATTTCCATTTATCATCAAGTTTTCACCTAAACGCTTCCCGGCTACACACTCGGGCTACGTACGCATATCGAGGTGAGATTAACGGAGGCTTTCATGGCCTCGGAACACAGATTTAGCTAAATTAACATAGGATGACCTTTTGGGTCATCACACCTTCGTATGACACAATTAGTACAAACGACTCAAATCCTAAGAGGTAGTTTCCCCACACAAAGTTTTGAAAGATACTTATCTCAAAGAAGCTAGATCATTACTCTAAAATGGTCTTCTTGAGTGAAAAAATCTCTGGATGGCTCAATGTAGCCAAAATAACTTCACTTCATAAATAAAAATCACCGAAAACAATTATGGATAATAAAGCTTCAATCTTTAAGAAAAACTAAAAAGTCAACCCCCATGACCGCACTTTAGAACCCGATAAAATTCACAAAACCCGAACACCCGTTCTGATACGAGTTCAAACATATAAAAATTATCAAATTCTGATATCAATTCGTCCTTCAAATCATCATTTCACATTTTGAAATATTTCTTCAAAAATTTCCAAGTTTCCTCAACTCAAAACATTAAATATACTAAAATTTGGGTGAAGAACAATTCCCCAATGATTTCCTTGAACAACCCATGAAGAATCGCTATAATTCGATGTTCGCAACTGAAGATATGATAAAATGGCCAAACCCTCGATTGCGAAAAATATATTTTGTTGCCTAGGTTTTTGCACATCGCGATCGCGGAAATATACATGCGATCGCGAAGAAGAAATAATGATTGCCATAAAATTAAAAACACGATCGCAAAGAAGAAATGACATTGCCCCACGAAAAGGTACTACGCGAACGCGGATGTCCCAGTGGGAACGCGAGGAATCGATCACTCACACGCACGCAATCGCGGACTGATCCTTGCAAACGTGAAGAGGGAAAAGTACCAACCCTCCAAAAATCTTTCACGATCTCGGCCACACCTACGCGATCGGATAGAAGGGCACCAAACACCAGAAATGCTGCATTCCAAAACATAAGAATATGGCCTGTAGCCCATTCGAAACACGTCCGGGGCCCCCGAGACCCGTCCAAACACACGAACATGTTCCATAACATAACACGGACCAGATCAAGATCTCAAATCACATCAAACAACGTCGAAACTACGAATAGAACCACGAATAAATTTTATGAATTCCCAAATATTCTAACTTCAAAAAGTTGAGCCGAAACATATCAAATCAACTCGGAATGAAGTCAAATTGGGCATGAAAGTCTCAAATGACATAACAAAGCTAAAAACTCTTGGAATTGCAATCCAAGCCCGTTAGCAACAAGTTCAACTCTAGGTCACACCTCTCAATCGTCCAAAACTTCAACTTTCCAATTTTCGCTGAAATGCTTCGAATTACCCCACATACCTCCAAATCCAAATCCGAACGCACGCCTAAGTCCAAAATTCCATTTTGAAGTCGTCTACACAAAAGTCAATTCTGGTCAACTCTTACTACTTAAGCTTCTAAACAAGAATCCTTCTTCTTAATTGACTCTGAATCATCCGAAAACTGAACTCGGCCACGCATGCAAGTCATAACACATAATACAAAGCTGCTCGAGACCTTAAGCCACCAAACAGGACAGTAATTCTCAAAACAATCGGCCATGTCGTTACATACATGTTATCTCTTTCATTGTTGAGTTATCCTTATTTGAAGTCATTGTTACATGTTACCTCCTCCATTGTTGATTTATCCGTATTTGACGTCATCGTTACATGTTATATCTTCCATTGCTGACTTATCCTTAATTGAAGTCATTGTTACATGTTATTTCTTCCATTATTGATTATCCATATTTGAAGTTATCAATACATGTTATCTCTCCCATTGTGAGCTATTCTTATATAATATTGTGGTTACACATTATCTCTCTCATTTTTGAGTTATTGGTGTTGAAGTTGTGAAAGCCATTATCCCATTGATGCGAAGTTGTTAATTGTTGAGGTTTTCTCCTCGCTGAGCAATTTACATTCATTGTTATTGTTGATATTCTTGTACACGTTGCGGTTGAGCCATGGGCTATTATTCTGGAAAGATTGACATTGTTGATTATTGGCAAGTTGTGACTTACGGGCACTTGTGGTGCGAGTTGTTCTTGTGATGTGATATTGATGTACATGTGGTGGTATAAGGGTAGGGGTTAATGCACATACAGTGGAATAAGGTGGGACTTATGTGTGTTTTTTTTATAGGGGAATTACTTGAAGCCACACGTCATCGTAAGGTGGGATAAAGTGTGTGCTATTTGGGGAAAATGTTTTTGAAACTATTTAAATGTAAGGCTCGTGTGACGGTAGAAGGAAAGATTGTGATTGAAATTAAGAAATGTGAATACGAGGCATTACTTAGGTTGTGATTCTTGTTGTGCACGAGGCGGTACCTCGTTTGTGATTCTTGTTGTATATCTCATGTTGTAAAACGTTATTCGTGAAACCCTTCTTGTTGGTTTTGTTGTTCGTTGTCTTATCAGTTTGGACCATATTTGACTATGGTGGTTCTTTTTAGTTACATCCTTTATGTTATCTCTATGCATACAATTCTGGCATTAGTCTATGTTATTGACTTGTTTCGTATAAGTTATTCCTACACTTTCCATAACTTCTCGTTATTATGCTTTCATCTTGTTTCTTATGTCCTAGTAGGTGTCTTTACATGGCCTCGTCACTACTCTATCGAGTTTAGGCTTGATACTTATTGGGTACCATTGTGGTATCTCATACTACGTTTCTGCACATTGTTTTTCTTGCATATCCAGGTGCATCTACTCGTACTAGACGAAAGTGTTTGGTTGTAGTTGTTTTCCAGAGACTTCAAGGTATACCTGCTCGGCGTCCGTAGGCGTCAGAGTCCCCTTCCGTTATCCATATAATATTGTTTTTTCCTTTATTAGACAATGTTGTAGTAGGTGTTTTGGAACATTTTATAGAAGCTTATAACTCAGTCTCATAGGGTTTTTGGAGCATTGTAGTTGTTTTTCAGTTGTCGAGATATTTATGCGAATTGTTAATTTATATCATATTTTAGCCTTTATTTATTACATAATCTCTCATTTGTTAGGCTTACATAGTATTTGAGACTAGGTGCCATTACGACATCCTAAGGAGGAGAAATTAGGGTTTTGACATAGCTAGTGGTGATTTGTAGTGGTAGTTATGATTAAGGAAGATGGTGATAGTTTATAATTGTAGACAATGGCAGCTATGGTTGATGATGGTGATGGGGTGGTTGATGGTAGTAGTTGAGGTGGGTGGGTGGTTGAGATTGAGGATGATGATGGTGACATTAGTTGATAATGTTTGGGGTGGTGGGTGGTGGTAATCGATAATGGTGGGGTTGAGCGTGATGGTAGTTAATAATGATAAGCTGTGGTTGTGGATGGTGGTGGTGAGTAATATTATTTGAGTTTGGTGGTGGTCGGAAGTAGTGGTTGAATATGGTAGTTGTTGGATAGTGCATAGTGGTAAGTGATAATGGCAGGCGGTGGCGATAGTTAGTGGTGAATGTAGATGATAGCATCTTAATAAAATTAAATTTCTATTATAGATAAATCAATAAGACCTATTCATACACATTAAGTGGTTGAAAAATAACGAAAATAAACACACTTAATAATTAAGATCTGAATAATCAAGATTCAGACTTAAAAAACAAACGTATTTAATATCTGAGATCTGAATGAGTAAGATTCGAACCTCCATTAAGTGCAAACAAATGAGGTCTTAGTTGCCTTAACTAGAGAGTTGGGTCTGAGTTGTCCCGAGTGAGACGTGTGCATTGTGCGAGGTGAGATTTTTTATTGTACTTATGCAACTTTATGCTAGTCTAGAATTGTCCCATGTGTCAGTTAAACCGAAATAAGTAAGCTTTGTGAGTCTAGAAAATAATATAGGCGTTTCTTCGATTGACCTATGAGTTACTTCCCTACTATTGATAAAATTATCCTTCCTTAGTCTGTTTGAGCCTGTAAATCTTCTCTTTTGCATCAATATTACAAACTGAATCCCCTTTGTTCTTCATTAAATCTTGTCGAACATTTACCTCCCAAAGAAGTTAAGTCGCTAGAAGAGTAAGAAACGAGACTGGGTAGCTTTTGAGTGCAATAGAATGTCCAAAAGGATCCACTACAATATTATGCATCTACAACTACGAATTCTTTTCTACGAATAAAAAAAGCGTGACTATTACCTAGCAATAGCCATAAAAATTGAAATTACGTGGCTGTTCACTATTTTGTGAAATTTCTTAGCTACAAAAAATAAATTGGCAAAGCTGTGATGACCCAAAAGGTCATCCTATGTTAATTTTGCTAAATCTGTGTTCCAACACCCCGAAAGCCTGCGTAATCTCACTTCGATATGCGTGCGTAGCGCGGACACGTAGCCGAGAAGCTTTTGTGTGAAAACTTGATGAAAAATAGAAATTATAGTAATTAATTGAATACAGTTGACTTTGGTCAATATTTTTGGTAAACGGACCCAGACCCGTAATTCGATGGTCCCGGAGGGTCCGTAGAAAAATAGGGGACTTGGGCGTATGCCCGGAAACGAATTCTGAGATCCCAAGCTCGAGTAATGAATTTTTAAAGAAAATTATTTTCTGAAAAATATAAAGGTTTTTTGAAAATGAATTTTGATGTGAAAACCGTGTTACCGTGCCCATATTATGGTTCCAGAGCCCAGAACAGGTTTAATATGTGTTGTATGAGTTATCTGTAAAATTTGGTGTAAAACGGACTTGAAATGACGTATTTCGGATTAAAATCGAAATAATTGAGCCTTATGAAGTTTTAAGAAAATTCTATGAGTTTTGAGGTTTAATTCATTGATTTTGATGATATTTTGGTGATTTGAATGCTTGAATAAGTCTGTAGGATTATTTGGGAGTCGTGTGTGTTTTTGGTCTTGAGACCCGAGGGCTCGGGTGAGTTTCGGGTAGCTAACGGGGTGTTAAAAGTATGAAACATCTGGTGTTTCTTGAGTTTTCTGGTGTCTGTTAGTTTCCACTATGCGATCGCATAGGCTATGTCGCGATCACATAGTGTAATTGAGAGGGGGGGGGGGTTCTGTGACTCTATGCGATCGCATAGTTGCTTCCGCGATCACAGAGCTCAAGCCAGTTCTCTTCCGCAATCACAACAATCATCCCGCGATCGCATAGGGTGAGGTCTCAGTGTTGCGCTATCGCATAATCCATCCTGTGATCGCATAGGGTCAACCAAGTTCTCTTCTGCGATCACAACTCCCTTTTTGCGATCGCAGAGTGTATTTTTGCCCAGTTATTTCTTAAGTCAAAAAGAAAATGTTATTTCGGGATTTCCACTTTTTCATCAACTCCTTCTTCTCCAAAGCCCCATTGACGACCTCCAAGCTAGTTTCCCTCCATAACCAATTGGGTAAATGTTCCTAACACCAATTTCTTCCATTTTTCTTCCCTAATTACTAGAATCTAGGTCTAAAAACATGAAATCAAAGTAGAAATTAGGAGTTTTGGGTAGAGTTAGGGTTTATGAGATTTTCGGTAATTCAACCTCAATTTGGGGTCGGATTTCAAAACAAATCATATATTTGAACTCGTGGGGGTATGGGTAATCGGGTTTTGGTCCGAGCCTCGTGTTTGGACCAAGCAGTCCCGGGGTCGAATTTTCGTATTTTGGGAAGAATGCTAGGAATTGTATATTTAGGCTATGTGATTGTATTAATGAGTCATTATTGATGTTAATAAGTTAATTATGTCTAGATATTGTTGTTTCGGAGCCGAATTCAGAAGGAAAGGCGGTATTAGAAGATTGAATTGGTATTCTTGGACCTGAGGTAAGTGTCTTGCCTAGCTTTGGTGAGGGAATAGGTATTGTATGCTATCTGCTAAGTGTTTATCATGCTCAATTCATAGGTGAGGTGACGAGTACCTATGCATTGGGTGTCAAGCATGCCCGTGAGTCCATTTTTGATGAAATTCTTATTATTACTTCCATATTCAGTGTATTATGAAATTGTATCTACTTGGAAGTTGATTGTTGTTGAAAATCCTTGTTGATGAACTTGCGATTTAATGATTCTATTGAGGACCAAACTATAAAGGATATACGTGAAAAGATTGGTTATAGCTGAGACCCTTGCCGGGCAACTATTATGATATTGACTGAGATATTCCCCTTGTCGGGTGTTTATGATCTGTATTTCCACTATGCTGCATTCCTTGCCATCTGTTATTGTCATTTTTATGGTGAGGAAGAGTGTAAAGTACGAAGGGTGATGCCGTGCCATGATTTACATTGATTACATCATAAAATGCACAGTGAGGAAGAGAGTAAAAGCACGAAGGTTGATGTCGTGCTATGATTCACATTGATTAAAAGCATGAAGGTTGATGCCGTGCTATGATCTGTATTGCCTCACATTATACATTGCATTGTGACGAAGATATTAAAAGCACGAAGGGTGATGCTGTGCCATGACTTATATTATCTTATATCATACATCGCATTGTCAGAAAGAGAGTAAAAGCACGAAGGGTGATGCCGTGCCATTACATACATTGCTCGTATTTATACTTTTTACGTTAGCATTCTTGTTAATTTGCTCTTTTGCTCTCTCCTATGTGTTAATTAATTGTTCTTATCTCTCACTTATCGCCCCCATTAACTGCTCCCGTATCCCATGCTTATCTGTCTATTCCTGCGTTTGTTTGTGATATATCTTGTAGAACTGTATAGGTAGATTATCGTTGTCAAGTCTAGCCTCGTCACTACTTCGGCCGAGGTTAGGCTCGGCACATACTCAGTACATGGGGTCGGTTGTACTGATGCTACACTGCATTTCTTATTGTTGTGCGGATCCTACGATCGGACCTAGTGGACATCGTTGAGGGAGTATCCTTTAGTCCAGCTCAGAGACTTCAAGGTATACCCGCTAGCGTACGTGGGCCTTGGCGTCTCTCCTATCATTAGTTCTTTATTCTGTCTCGTCTTTCCTATAGTACTCAGACACATTTATGTATTTTTCTTTCAGACTTTGTATTTAGCACTCCTATAGATAGTTCATGAGTTTGTGACTCCCGGTTTTTGGGGCTTATGCGACGTATCGTACTTGTTGTTCCACTTAGCCTTGAAATTTTATCTATTTCCGCTGTTAAAATTTGTAAACTATTTTTGGTTAATTCTGTTATCTCGGTGTTGTCATGTTAGTTTAACTGTACATGTTGGCTTGTCTAGCGGGTTCAACGATAGACGCAGTCACGGCCTGAAGGTGGGATTTCGAGTCGTGACAAGTTGGTATCAGAGCTCTAGGTTTCTTAGGTTTCACAACTCACGGACAAACTTGGAAGAATCTGAGGGATCGGTAAGGAGACGTCTGTATTTATCCCCTAGAGGTTGCAAAGTTTGGATAACTCCACATTTCTTCATCTTTGTCGTGCCAATTGAATTCTAAATACTTATTGAGTCTCAAATTATTCTCTCGCAGATGGCGAGAACGCATGCTTCCTCATCGACTGATCAGCAGCCAGACTCTCCTATCGCAGATGCTACGAGGGGCCGAGGCCGTGGCAGAGCTAGAGCAGCAGCTCTAGTTGAGGACCCACAGGTAGATTATGCCGGTGAGGTTCCTGCTCAGACAGTCCCAGTTGAACTAGCTCAGGTCCCAGAGGGGTTCATTGCTACCCCGGTGCTTCAGGACGCTCTAGTCCGCTTAGTGGGACTCATAGAGAGTGTGGCTCAGGCCGGTATTCTTCCTACTACACCCGCTGGATCTCAGGTTGGGGGAGGGACCCAGACTCCTGTTATTCATACCCCAAAGCAGGTTGCCACTCAGTTTCAGACTCCAGCACCTCAGACAACTGGAGTAGCTCAGCCGAGTATTGTGGCACCGGCAGCCGAGGGTGCAACTATGTCAGCAGATGCTCAATGGAGACTAGATCGGTTCACCAAGTTATTCACTACCGCATTTACCGGTGCACCATCAGAGGATCCCCAGGATTATTTGGACAGCTGCCATGAGGTTCTTCGGAACATGGGCATAGTAGAGTCCAATAGAGTTGACTTTGCTACCTTTCGGTTATTTGGCGCAACCAAGACTTAGTGGAGGGATTATTGCTTGACAGACCAGCTGGGTCTGCACCTTTAACTTGGACTCAGTTCTCAGAGGTATTCTTGGAGAAGTTCCTTCCCATTACTTAAGCAGAGGATCTTCGGTGGCAGTTTGAGCGTCTCCAGCAAAGTTCTATGTCAGTCACTCACTACGAGACCAGGTTTATCACCTTAGCCAGGCATGCATTGATGATACTTCCCACTGATCGGGAGAGGGTACGGAGGTTTATTGAGGGTTTAGCCTAGCCTATCAGACTTCAGATGGCTAGGGAGGCAGGTACCGACATTTCTTTCAGGATGCGGCCGATGTGGCCAGGAGGATTGAAATGATTTTATCACAGAGTGGTGGTTAGGGGGCTAAAAAGAGGCCCCGTCACTTTGGTAGATTTAGTGGAGCCTCACTGGAGGAAGGGATTCCTTCGGCGGAGGTCAGTCACCCCGACCTTTTCAGTCAGCACTTCAAGTATCTCACCGTGCCCCGCCAGATCCTATTAGTGCACCACCAGCACCTAGCAGTGCACCGCCGCTTCAGAGTTACCAGGGTGGTTATCAAGGTCGTCCGGGGCAGTTCCAGAGTCCCCAGCCATATCAGCAGAGGATGTGTCATTCTTGTGGTGTTCCGGGACACGTTGCCAGGTATTGCCCCCGAGATTCTAGTAGTTCTCAGTATCAGGGTTCTCGCGCCATGGTCCCCGCAGCAGGTGCACCCCCACCCCATGAACCAGCTAGGGGTGGTGGTCGTGGTTCTAGAGGTGGAGGCCAGACTCATAGAGGTGGAGCACATGCCACGAGGGGAAGGGGTCAAGTTACAGCAGGTCGACCTAGAGATGTTCACATTGGAGGGGCTCCGCCCCGTTGTTATGCTATTCCTGCCAGGACCAAGGCTGAGGCCTCCGATGCAGTCATCAAAGGTACGATTTTAGTTTGCAGCCGAGATGCTTCGGTGTTATTTGATCCAGGTTCTACCTTCTCCTATGTGTCTTCATATTTTGCCTCTTATTTGAGCATGCCTCGCGATTCTTTGAGTACTTTTGTGTATGTGTCCACTCGGGTGGGAGATTCTATTGTGGTAGGTCGAGTCTACCGTTCTATCTTAGTTGTTATTGGTGGTTTGGAAACTCGGGTAGATCTATTGCTCCTTGATATGGTAGATTTTGATGTTATTTTGGGTATGGACTGGCTATCCCCCTACCATGCTATTCTGGACTGTCATGCCAAGACAGTGACCTTAGTCTTGCATGGAGTACCTCGTTCAGAGTGGAGAGGGACTCCTAGTCAGTCTACTATTAGAGTTATTTCTTATATGAGGGCTCGGCGCATGGTCGAGAAGGGTTGTTTGGCCTATCTGGCCTATGCTCGTGATTCTAGTGCCGAGGTTCCTTCCGTAGAGTCTGTGCCCATAGTTCGTGAGTTTCCAGAGGTATTCTCTGTTGACTTGCCGGGTATGCCACCCGACAGGGATATTAACTTTTGTATTGAGGTAGCTGAAGGCACTCAGCACATTTCTATTCCGCCGTATCGTATGGCCTCGCCAGAGTTGAAGATATTGAAGAAGCAGTTGCGGGATGTTTTGGATAAAGGCTTCATTAGGCCTAGTGTTTCTCCTTGGGGTGCCCCAGTGTTGTTTTTCAAAAAGAAAGATGGCTCGATGAGGATGTGTATTGACTACCGGCAGTTGAATAAGGTTACCATCAAGAACAAGTATCCTTTGCCGAGGATTGATGATCTATTTGACCAGCTTCAGGGTGCTACAGTGTTTTCCAAGATAGACTTAAGATCTGGTTATCATTAGCTGAGCATTAGGGCTTCTGACGTTCCTAAGATGGCCTTCCGTACTCGTTATGGGCATTACAAGTTTCTGGTTATGTCATTTGGGTTGACAAATGCCCCCGCTGCTTTTATCGAGTTGATGAATCGGGTGTTCAGGCCTTATTTGGACTCATTCGTGATTTTGTTTATTGTTGATATATTGATATGCTCTCACAACCGAGAGGAGCATGAGCATCACCTTAGAGTCATCCTTCAGACTCTGAGGGATAGTCAGTTGCACGCCATGTTTTCTAAGTGCAAGTTCTGTTGAGTTCTATGGCATTATTGGGTCACGTTTTGTCGGCAGAGGGTATCCAGGTGGATCCCAAGAAACTTTTAGTAGTTAGAGATTGTCCTAGGCCCACTTCAACTACAGAGATTCAGTGTTTCTTGGGCTTAGCAGGTTACTATCGCTTATTTATGGAGGACTTTTAATCTATCGCAACCCCGATGACCTGGTTGACCCAGAAGTGTGCTCAGTTCAGGTGGTCTGATGAGTGTGAGGTGAGCTTTCAGAAGCTCAAGACATCCGTGACCACGGCACTAGTGTTAGTATTGCCATCAGGTTCAGGACCGTATACCGTGTATTCTGATGCTTTACGCTTTGGGCTTGGAGCAGTGTTGATGCAGGACGGCAACTTTATAGCCTATGCTTCTCGTCAGTCGAAGATTCATGAGAAGAACTATCCAGTTCACGATTTGGAGCTTGCAGCCATTGTTCACGCTTTGAAGATTTGGAGGCACTATCTGTACGGAGTGCCATGTGAAGTGTTCACGGACCATAAGAGCTTGCAGTATCTGTTCAGACAGAAGGAGTTTAACATGAGGCAGAGGAGATGGTTAGAGTTGCTGAAGGATTATGATATTACCAGTCTTTATAATCCGGGAAAGGCCAATGTGGTGGTTGATACTTTGAGCTGGAAGTCAGTCAGCATGGGTAGTCTTGCCTATTTATCAGTTGGAGAGCGACCTCTTGCATTGGATGTTCAGGATTTAGCCAACCGATTTGTGAGAATGGAGGTTTCTGAGACTGGCAGTATTTTGGCCCATAATGTGGCATGTTCTTCATTTTATGACCGTATTAGGGCCAGGCAATATGATGATCGTCATTTATGTGTTCTTAGAGATATATTCCGGCACAGAGGTGCCAAGTAGGTTACGATTGATGATGAGGGAGTTCTGCGGATGCAGGGCCGTATTTGTGTACCTCATGTCGGGGGTATTCGTGAGTTGATTCTTCAGGAGGCCCATAGTTCCCGGTATTCCATTCATCTGGGCGCAACAAAGATGTACCAGGACTTGCGGCAGCATTATTGGTGGCGTAGAATGAAGAAGGCTATTGTAGCTTATGTATCTCGGTGCTTAAATTGTCAGCAGGTTAAGTACGAGCACCAGAGACCCGGTGGCTTGATGCAGCAGATTCAGCTTCCTGAGTGGAAGTGGGAGCGTATCACCATGGACTTTGTAGTTGGACTCCCACGGACCCAGTGGATGGTTGATGCGGTTTGGATTGTTGTGGATAGGATGACCAAGTCAACGCACTTCATTCCGGTATCAGTTTCATATTCAGCGGAGAAAATGGCAAAGATATATATGAGAGAGATTGTTCGATTGCATAGCATGCCCTTATCCAGTATATCAAACAGAGGTACTTAGTTTACCTCCCATTTCTGGAGAGTATTTAAGCGAGAGTTGGGCACATAGATTGATTTGAGCACAACATTTCATGCTCAGACGGACAGATAATCCAAGCGTACTATTCAAATTTTGGAGGATATGTTGCGAGCTTGTGTCATTGACTTTGGTGGATCATGCGACCAGTTCCTGCCTTTAGGAGAGTTTGCCTACAACAACAGCTACCAGTCGAGCATTCAGATGGCTTCTTACGAGGCGTTGTATGGTAGGCGATGTCGGTCTCCAGTCGGATGGTCTGAGCTGGGAGAGGCTAGATTGTTGGGTTCTGAGTTATTTCAGGATGCCTTGGACAAGGTGAAGATCATTCAGGATAGACTTCATACAACTCAGTCCAGGAAAAAGCGTTATGCGGATCGCAGAGTTCACGATTTGGCTTTCATAGGAGATCAGGTGTTTCTTAGAGTGTCGCCTATGAAGGGCGTGATGAGGTTCGGCAAGAGGGGCAAGTTGAGCCCTAGGTATATTGGTCCATTTGAGATTTTGGATAAGTTAGGAGAGGTGGCCTACAAACTTGTCTTGCCACCGCATTTAACAGCCGTACATCCAGTGTTTCATGTATCTATGCTCCAGAGGTATATTGCAGATCCGTCTCATGTTCTTGACTTCAGCGGTGTCCAGTTGGAGAAGGATCTGACTTATGAGGAGGAGCCGGTAGCCATATTAGCTAGGCATGTTCGTCAGTTGAGATCGGAGAGTTATCCTTCGATCCGTGTTCAGTGGCGAGGTTAGCCTACCAAGGCAGCTACTTGGGAGTCCGAGTTCCATATGCGGAACTGTTATCCCCATCTTTTCTCAGACTCAGGTATTTTTCTATGTCCGTTCGACGACGAACGTTTGTTTTAGAGGTGAAAATTGTGATGACCCAAAAGGTCGTCCCATGTTAATTTAGCTAAATCTATGTTCCGAGGCACCGAAAGCCTCTGTTAATCTCACCTCGATATGCATGCATAGCCCGGGCAAGTAGCTAGGAAGCTTTTATGTGAAAACTTGATGAAAAAGGGAAATTATAGTAATTAATTGAATACAGTTGACTTTGGTCAATATTTTTGGTAAACGGACCCGGACCCGTGATTCGATGGTCCCGAGGGTCCGTAGAAAAATATGGGACTTGGGCGTATGCCCGGAATCGAATTCCAAGATCCCAAGCTCGAGAAATGAATTTTTAAAGAAAATTGATTTCTGAAAAATATAAAGATTTTTTTAAAATGAATTTTGATGTGAAAACCGTGTTACCGTGCCCATATTATGGTTCCGAAACCCGGAACATGTTTAATATGTGGTGTATGAGTTATCTGTAAAATTTGGTGTAAAACGGACTTGAAATGACGTGTTTCGGATCAAAATCGGAATAATTGAGCCTTATGAAGTTTTAAGAAAATTCTATGAGTTTTGAGGTTTAATTCATTGATTTTGATGATATTTTGGTGATTTGAATGCTTGAATAAGTCTGTAGGATGATTTGGGAGTCGTGTGTGTTTTTGGTTTTGAGCCCCCAGGGCTCGGGTGAGTTTCGGGTAGCCAACAGGGTGTTAAAAGTATGAAACATCTGGTGTTTCTTGAGTTTACTACTGTCTGTTAGTTTCCTCTATGCGATCGCATAGGCTATGTCGCGATCGCATAGTGTAATTGAGGAGGGGGGGGGGGTTCTGTGACTCGATGTGATCGCATAGTTGCTTCTGCGATCGTAGAGCTCAAGCCAGTTCTCTTTCGCGATCGCAACCATCATCCCGCGATCGCATAGGGTGAGGTCTCAGTGTTCCGCGATCGCATAATCCATCCTGCGATCGCATAGTGTCAGCAAAGTTTTCTTCTGCGATCGCAACTCCCTTTCTGCGATCTCAGAGTTTATTTTTTGCCCAGTTATTTCTTAAGTCAAAAAAAAAATGTTATTTCGGGATTTCCCCTTTTTCATCAACTCCTTCTTCTCCAACGCCCCATAGACGACCTCCAAGCTAGTTTCTCTCCATAACCACTTGGGTAAGTGTTCCTAACACCAATGTCTTCCATTTTTCTTCCTTAATCACTAGAACCTAGGTCTAAAAACATGAAATCAAAGTAGAAATTAGGGGTTTTGGGTAGAGTTAGGGTTTATGGGATTTTTGGTAATTCAACCTCAATTTGGGGTCGGATTCAAAACAAATCATATATTTGAACTCATGGGGGTATGGGTAATCGGGTTTTTGTTCGAGCCTCGTGTTTGGACCAAGCGTGCCCGTGGTCGTTTTTTGGTATTTTTGGAAGAATGCTAGGAATTGTATATTTAGGCTATGGGATTGTATTAATGAGTCATTAATGATGTTAATAAGTTAATTATGTCTAGATATTTTCATTTCATAGTCGAATTCAAAAGGAAAGGCGGTATTAGAAGATTGAATTGCTATTCTTGGACCCGAGGTAAGTGTCTTGCCTAGCTTTGGTGAGGGAATAGGTATTGTATGCTATGTGCTAAGTATTTATCATGTTCAATGCATAGGTGAGGTGACGAGTACATATGCATTGTGTGTCAAGCATGCCCGTGAGTCCATTTTTGATGAAATTCTTATTATTACTTCCATATTCAGTGTATTATGAAATTGTATCTACTTGGAAGTTGATTGTTGTTGAAAATCCTTGTTGATGAACTTGCGATGTAATGGTTCTATTGAGGACCCAACTATAAAGGATATACGTGAAAAGATTGGTTATAGCTGAGACCCTTGCCGGGCAACTATTATGATATTGACTGAGATATTCCCCTTGTTGGGTGTTTATGATCTGTATTTCCACTATGCTGCATTCGTTGCCATCTGATATTGTCATTTTTATGGTGAGGAAGAGTGTAAAGCACGAAGGGTGATGTCGTGCCATGATTTACATTGAGTACATCATAAAATGCATAGTGAGGAAGAGAGTAAAAACACGAAGGTTGATGTCGTGTCGTGATTTACATTGATTAAAAGCACCAAGGTTGATGCCGTGTCATGATCTGTATTGCCTCACATTATACATTGCATTGTAAGGAAGAGAGTAAAAGCACGAAGGGTGATGCCGTGCCATGATTTATATTATCTTATATCATACATCGCATTATGAGGAAGAGAGTAAAAGCACGAAGGGTGATTGCTCGTATGTATACTTGTTACGTTAGCATTCTTGTTAATTTGCTTTTTTGCTCTCTCCTATGTGATAATTAATTGTTCTTATCTCTCACTTGTCGCCCCCATTAACTGCTCCCGTATCCCATGCTTATCTGTCTATTCCTGCGTTTGTCTGTGATATATCTTGTAGAACTGTATAGGTAGATTATCGTTGTCAAGTCTAGCCTCGTCACTACTTCGGCCGAGGTTAGGCTCGGCACTTACTCAGTACCTGGGGTCGGTTGTACTGATGCTACATTGCACTTATTATTGTTGTGCAGATCCTGCGACCGGACCCAGTGGACATCGTTGAGGGAGTATCCTTCAGTCCAGCTCAGAGACTTCAAGGTATACCCGCTGGCGTACGTGGGCCTTGGCGTCTCTCCTATCATTAGTCTTTATTATGTCTCGTCTTTCCTCTAGTACTCAGAGACAGTTATGTATTTTTCTTTCAGACGTTGTGTTTAGAACTCCTATAGATAGTTCATGAGTTTGTAACTTCTGGTTTTGGGGCTTATGCGACATATCGTACTTGTTATTCCACCTAGCCTTGAAATTTTATCTATTTCCGCTGTTAAAATTTGTAAACTATTTTTGGTTAATTCTGTTAAATCGGTGTTCTCATGTTAGTTTAACTGTACACGTTGGCTTGTCTAGCGGGTTCAACGTTAGACGCAGTCACAGCCTGAAGGTGGGATTTCGGATCGTGACAAAAGCTAATTCTTACTTTTTGCTATAATTAGTTTGTATTATGACAATAACTGAAAAAATAGCTACACACTTACTGATACATTATAAATTTGTAGCTAATTGCTAGTTTTTGCCACGTAAATAATTTATTGTAGCAACTATAAACTTTTAGCCACAGTAAATTATGTCAAATAAAATATCAAATATCTTTGCTTCAAGTTGTAAATATCATGGCAATAATTGACTCAATAGCTACGATAAATATCATGGCAAAATAATATAGCCACGAATTTATATAGCTACAATAAATATTGTAGCTAATTTTAAGTTTTGCTATGCACTTGAAGTCACTGTAGTAATAGTGATCTTTTAGCCACGATACATTTGTTTGCACATAATTCTATAGCTAAAAAAATAGTCTTGCTTCAATTTTCAAAAATTGTAGCTACTGTTGGGACATATGTACTTAGGAAAAACCTACATGAGACAACTCAATGAAGAATCTATTAAAAGTTTAATAAAATATTTTGACACCCAAAGAGCATCTAAAACTATGAAATTAGATAATTTCTTAATTGGGTTTTTCCTTATCAAGAGATATAGATACATTTGTGTCTATAAAAAGCGGACAAATAATTTACACGTCTTGAGACAATGATAAAATAAAACTATAAAGAGCAGGAGGACAAGAGGTTTAGTCACTGATTCATTAGTTTGAATGAATGCAATGAAACTTTTGATGAATTTGTTAGAGTTTATAAATGCAAGTGTGAAATTTATTAAAATTCTCATAATCACATAGCTATTCCTAAATAAGTGTCATGCATCGAGAATTTTTCAACAAAAAGAACAGTCGTTTCAACTTTAGCAACTATGTTTAAGCTTCAACAGAATATATTTCTATAAACAACTATGCTATATTTAACAAATATTTATTTATTAGTTAAATAAATAATTCTCCATAGTTTCCCCTGAGAATGCATCAACATAACACCTGGTAGAAAAGATCATTCAACTCAATCCAACTACAATTATCAAGTCAACACAATTGAATATTAACTCATATTCAATTACAGTCATTCAATATAATAAAGTAATACATAACTTCTTTAAAATAATAAACAACTAAATATCGTCTCTCAAATAAATAAGTTAATGTTTAACATTACTTGAAGATAAAACAAATATGCATATAACGCTTCTAAATATTTTATAGTAATAAATCTTCATCATCAGTTTCAGCTATAACCAACCTCGCATCAGAAATATAATTTCAACAATAAAAGACTCAACTGAAACAAATAACACAATAACTCCCCATGTCTAAACCACCAATTACTCATAGTACGGAGAATGTTAAGAACACGGTACGATTTATCACAATTGACTCACGGGCATGCTTGACCGCAACATATAGGCACTCGTCACCCTGCCTATACGTTGTACATGAATTACACATAGCAAATAAGACTCTATACCTAATCTCTCAAGCTAAGGTTAGGCCAAACACTTGCCTTGGCTCCAAAATGCAAGTCAACCCTCTAACAACGCCTTTTACTTTAGAATTCAACTCCAGAATGGTATTATCTAGACATAATTAACTCAAGTATATCAATAATGACCCATTAAATCAATTCCACAGCCTAATTATTCTTTCCACGCATTCTTCCAAAAATACCAAAATTCAACCCCGGGCCCGCTTGGTCCAAACACGAGGCTCAGACAAAAACCCGATCACCCATATCCCCACGAGTTAGAATATATAATTTATTTTGAAATTTGACCCCAAATTGGGGTTGAATTACCCAAAATTCCCAAAAACCTAACTCTACCCAAAACCCCTAATTTCTACTTTGATTTTGTTTTTTGATTTTAGGCCTAGATTCTAGTGATTAGTTGATGAAAGTAAGGGAAAATGATGCCAAGAACACTTACCTATGGAGCCGTGGTGGAAGAATTGGCTTGGAGGTCTTCAATGGAGGTTGGAGAAGGAGGAGAAGGGTGAAAATATCAAAATCCCGTATGGAGTGTTCTGTTTTTTATTAAAGATATAGCTGGGCGATTTTGTTCATCGCGATCGCGGAGGGTCTGATTCTAAAGCACTGCGATCGCGACTGGAATGATGCGATCGCGAAAAAGGACCTGGGATTCCCCCACACTGCGATCGCGAAGAAGCGAATGCGATCACACAGACCAAGAACCCCACGCTACGCGATCGTGGACTGGACCCTGCGATCGCGAAGAGTACTTGGCCAGACCCCCTTCCAGCTCAAACAATACAGTGCGATCGCGGACACACTATTGGGATCGCGAAAGGCTACTAGTCCCCCACCTCTCCTACCTCTATGCGATCGCGACATTATCTATGCGATCGCGACATTATCTATGCGATCGCATAGAGTATTTCACCAGACACTAGAAACTGAAGAAAAACCATATTTTTCTAACAATGTTACACCCCGTTAGCTACCCGAAACTCACCCGAGCCCTAGATTCTCAAAACCAAAAACACACACGACTCCAAAAATATCCTACGAACTTATTCAAGCTTTTATATCACATAAATATCATCAAAATCAATGGATTAAACCCCAAAACTCATAAAATTTCCTTAAAACTTCATAAAGCTTAATTATTCCGATTTTGATCCGAATCACGTCATTTCAAGTCCGTTTTACACAAAATTTCACAGATAAGTCACATAACGTATATTAAACCTGTTTCGGGCTCCGGAACCATAATACGGGCCCAGTAACACGGTTTGTCACATCAATTATCACTTTCAAAAACCTTTATTATTTTCAGAAAATAATTTTCTTTAAAAATTCATTTCTCGGGCTTAGGACCTCGTAATTCGATTCCGGGCATGCGCCCAAGTCCCATATTTTCTTATGGACCCTCCGGGACCGTCAAATCACAGGTCCGGGCCCGTTTACCCATAATATTGACCAAAGTCAACTCTATTCTATTAATTATTATAAAATTCCATTTTTATCAAGTTTTCACATAAAAGCTTCACGGCTACGCGCCTGGGCTGCGCACGCATATCGAGGTGAGATTAACGGAGGCTTTCGGGGCCTCGGAACATGGATTTAGTTAAATACACACAGGATGACCTTTTGGGTCATCACAAATTCCACCTCTAAAACAAACGTTCGTCCTAGAACGGACATAGAAAAATACATGAGTCTGAGAAAAGATGGGGATAACGACTCCTCATATGGGACTCGGACTCCCAAGTAGCTGCCTCGGCAGGCTGACCTCTCCACCGAACACGGACCGAAGGATATCTCTTCGATCTCAACTGACGAACTTGCCTAGCTAATATGGCTACCGGCTCCTCCTCATAAGTCACATCCTTGTCCAACTGGACACCGCTGAAGTCAAGAACATGAGATGGATATGCAATATACCTCCGGAGCATAGATACATGAAACACTAGATGAACATCTGATAAATGCGGTGGCAAGGCAAGTCTGTAGGCCACCTCTCCTACCTTGTCAAAAATCTCAAATGGACCAATGTACCTAGGGCTCAACTTGCCCCTCTTCCCGAACCTCATCACGCCTTTCATAGGCGACACTCTAAGAAACACCTGATCTCCTATCATTAAAGCCAAATCTTGAACTCTGCGATTAGGATAACTCTTTTGCCTGGACTGAGCTGTACGAAGTCTATCCTGAATAACCTTCACCTTGTCAAAGGCGTCATGGACTAACTCGGAACCCAAAAATCTAGCCTCTCTTGGATCAAACCATCCGACTGGGAACCCACACCGTCTATCATACAACACCTCATACGGAGCCATCTGGATGCTTGACTGATAGTTGTTGTTGTAGGCAAACTTAGCTAAAGGCAAGAACTGGTCCCATGAACCACCAAAATGATTAACACAATCCCGCAACATATCTTCCAAGATCTGAATAGTATGCTCGAACTGTCCGTCCGTCTGAGGATGAAATGTTGTGCTCAGCTCAATCTGTTGGCCCAACTCTCGCTGAAATACTCTCCAGAAATGGGAGGTAAACTGAGTACCTCGGTCTGATATAATGGATAGGGGCACACCATGCAATCTGACAATCTCTCTCATATATATCTTTGCCAACCTCTCCGCTAGTACGAAACCGACACAGGAATGAAGTGTGCTGACTTGGTCAGCCTATCCACAACAACCCAAACTGCATCAACCATCCTCTGAGTCCGTTCGAGCCCAACTACAAAATCCATTGTGATACACTCCCACTTCCACTCGGGAAGCTGAATCTGCTGCATCAAACCACCGGGTCTCTGGTGCTCATACTTAACCTGCTGACAATTCAGGCACCGAGCTACATAAACTACAATATTCTTCATCATCCTACGCCACCAATAATACCGCCGAAAGTCCTGGTACATCTTTGCGCCGCCCGGATGAATGGAATACCGGGAACTATGGGCCTCTTATAGTATCAACTCACAAATGCCATCCACATAGGGTACACAAATACGACCCTGCATCCTCAAAACTCCCTGGGCATCAACTGTGACCTGCTTGGCACGTCTGTGCCGAACCGTATCTATAAGAGCACATAAACAACGATCATCATACTGCCTGGCACAAATACGATCATACAGTGAAGAACAAGCGACGGTGTGGGACAAAACACTACCACCCTCAGAAACCTCCAACCTCACCAATAGGTTAGCTAACGCCTAAATATCCAAAGCAAGAGGCCGCTCTCCAACTAATAAATATGCAAGACTACCCATGCTAACTGACTTCCGACTCAAAGCATCGGCCACCACATTGGCCTTCCCTGCCTCATGTTCAACTCCTTTTGCTTAAACAAGTATTGCAAACTCTTGTGATCAGTGAATACCTCAAACGGTACCCCATAAAAATAGTGCCTCCAAATCTTTAAGGCATGAACAATAGCTACGAGCTCCAAGTCGTGAACTGGATAATTCTTCTCGTGTAACTTCAACTGACGAGATGCATAGGCTATGACCCTACCATCCTACATGAATACCGCACCGAGCCCAACCCGTGATGCATCACAATACACAGTATACGGACCTGAACCTGTGGGCAATACCAACACTGGTGTTGTGGTCAATGTTGTCTTGAGCTTCTGAAAGCTCGCCTCACACTTCCCGGACCATCTGAACTGAACACCTTTCTGTGTCAACTTGGTCATCGTGGCTGCTATAGATGAAAACCCCTCCACGAAACGGCGATAATAGCTTGCTAGGCCTAAGAAGATCTGAATCTCCGTGGCTGAAGTGGGCCTAGGCCAATCTCTAACTGCTGAAACCTTCTTCGGATCCACCTGGATGCCCTCTGCCGACAAAACGTGGCCCAAGAATGCCACAAAACTCAACTAGAACTCGCACTTGGAAAACTTGGCGTATAACTGCCGATCTCTCAGAGTCTGGAGAACAACTCTAAGGTGCTGCTCATGCTCCTCTCGGCTGTGAGAGTATATCAAAATATCATCAATGAAAACAATAACGAACGTGTCCAAATAAGGCCTGAACACTCGGTTCATCAACTCCATGAATGCAGCGGGGGCATTTTTCAACCCAAAAGACATCACCAAAACCTCATAGTGCCCATAACGAGTGCGAAAAGCTGTCTTAGGGACATCAGAAGCCCTAATCCTCAGCTGATGGTTACCTGATCTCAAGTTTGTCTTGGAGAACACTGTAGCACCTTGAAGAGGGTCAAATAGATCATCAATCCTCGGCAAAGGATACTTGTTCTTAATTGTAACCTTATTCAACTGCTGGTAGTCAATACACATCCACATAGATCCATCTTTCTTCTTCACGAACAACACGGGAGCACCCCAAGGGGAAACACTAGGCCTAATGAAGCCTTTATCCAACAAATCATGTAATTGTTCCTTTAATTACTTCAACTCTAGCGGAGCCATACGATACGGTGGAATAGAAATAGGTTGAGTTCCCTCAGCTACCTCAATACAGAAGTCAATATCCCTGTCGGGTGACATACCCGACATGTCAGGAGGGAATACCTCTGGAAACTTACGAACTACGGGAACAGACTTCAAGGAAGGAACCTCGGCACTATAATCACGAACATAGGAAAGATAGGCCAAACAACACTTCTCAACCATACGCCGAGCCTTCATATAAGAAATAACTTTACCAGCAGAATGACTAGGAGTCCCTCTCCACTCTAAACGAGGTACTCCTGGCAAGGCTAAGGTCACTGTCTTGGCATGACAGTCCACAATAGCATGATAGGGAGATAGCCAATCCATCCCCAATATGAGTCCAACATGAGATCAACATGAGTCTCCATACCACCATATCCAGAAGCAAAAGATCAACATGAGTCTCCATACCACCAATAACTACTAAGCAAGCACGGTAGACTCGATCTACCATAATAGAATCACCCACCGGGGTAGACACATATACAAGAGCACTTAGGGAATCACAAGACATGCTCAAATAAGGGGCAACATATGAATACACATAAGAGAAAGTAGAACCCGGATCGAATAATACCGAAGCATCTCGACTGCAAAATGATACCGTACCTGTGATAACTGCGTCAGAAGCCTCAGCCTCGGGCCTGGCCGGAATAGCATAGCAACGGGGCGGAGCCCCTCCAACCTGAACATCTCTAGGTCTACCCGCTACGGGCTGACCCCTACCTCCTATGACCTCCCTTCCACCTCTATGAGTCTGACCTCCACCTCTGGCACCACGACCACCCCTAGCTGGCTGAAGGGGCAAGGGTGCACCTGATGCGGGAACCATGACACGGGAACCCTGTTACTGAGAACCACAAAAACCTCGGGGACAAAACCTGGATATATTCCCCATACCACCGCAAGTGTAGCAAGTCTTTGGCTGCTGAGAATAAAGACCTTGGAACTGTCCTTGACGACCAGAATGACCACCCTGAAGACTCTGAATCGGCGGTGCACTAATGGGATCTGATGGTGCACTGCGGGACGCCTGGAGTGCTGACTGATAAGGCCTAGGGGGATGACCTTTGCCTCAAGATGAGGCACCACTGAAACGGCCGAAATGACGAGGTCTCTTGTCAGACCCCTGACCACCACCCTGGGATAATACCATCGCAATGCATCTGGCCACATCGGCTGCATCCTCAAAGGAGATATCAGTACCCGTCTCCCTGGCCATCTGAAGTCTGATAGGCTGCGCCAGACCCTCAATGAATCTCCAAACCCTCTCCCGATCAGTGGGAAGTATCATAAGTGCATGCCTGGCTAGAGTGATGAACCTTGTCTCGTACTGAGTGACAGAAATAGATCCCTGCTGGAGGCGCTCAAACTGCCTCCGAAGATCCTCTCGCTAGGTAGTGGGAAGAAACTTCCCCAAGAATAGCTCGGAGAACTGAGCCCAAGTCAATGGTGTAGACCCACCTGGTCTGGTCAGGCAATAGTCTCTCCACCAAGTCTTAGCGGAACCCGATAGACGAAATGTAGCAAAGTCAACTCCATTGGACTCCACAACGCCCATGTTCCGAAGAACCTCATAACAACTGTCTAAATAATCCTGGGGATCTCTTGATGGTGCACCATCAAATGTAGTAGTGAATAACTTGGTGAATCGATCTAATCTCCATAGGGAATCTGCTGACATAGTTGCACCCTCGGTTGTTGGTGCCACAATACCCGGCTGAACTACTCCAGCTGTTTGAGGTGCTGGAGTCTAAAACTGAGTGGCAGCCTACTCTGGGGTATGAATAATAGGAGTTTGGGTCCTTCCCCCATCCTGAGATCCAACTGGTGTAGTAGGAAGAAGACCGGCCTGTGCTACAATATCCATGAGTCCTACCAAACGGACAAGAGCGTCCTGAAGCACTGGGGTAGCTATGAACCCCTCTGGGACCTGCGCTAGTCCAACAGGGACTGCCGAAACTGGGACCTCCTCGTCAAACTCGACCTGAGGGTCCTCCACTGGGGCTGCTGCTCTAAGCTGAGCCCAGCCCCGGCCTCAGCCTCTAGCACGGCCTCGTCCTCGACCTTGACCCCTCGTAGGAGCTGTAGCAGGAGTGTCGGGCTGCTGAGCGGAACCAAGGGAAGCACGCGCCCTCGCCATCTGCGAGACAGTAGAATAAGAACTCAATCAGTACTCAGAATTCATATCGCACGACAGAGAAGAAGAAATGTGGTGTTATCCTAACTTTGCAGCCTTTGGGGGATAAGTACAGACGTCTCCGTACCGATCCCTCAGACTCTACCAAGTTTGTCCGTGAGCTGTGAGACCTAAGCAACCTAGGGCTCTGATACCAACTTGTCACGACCCGAAATCCCACCTTCGGGCCATGACTGCGTCTAACATTGAACCCGCTAGACAAGCCAACTTTTGAACTAAATAATCTCATTAACAACTAAAAATGAACAGGATGACAAGGGCAACTATAATTAACAATATGAAAGTTTACAAAATTACAAAAATAACATAGCAAGCCTCGAAGTAAAACCCATAAATATAACCCAGAACTGGTGTCACATACTCACGAACTGTCTAAGAGATTACTAAATACAAAGGTCTGAAATAAGTACATATGATTGTCTTTGAAACTATAAGATAAGACAGAGTTGAAAGTGAAGGGTAGAAGGTGACTCCAAGGCCCACGAACATCTGCGGGTCTACCTCGATGTCTCCTGTATGAACTGATGAAATACTCCAACCGTCAGTGACCACCGGGTCCGGCCGCATAGTCTACACAACATAAAGAATTACAGGTGTAGCATACAACCGACCCCATGTACTGAGTAAGTGCCGAGCCTAACCTCGGCGAAGTAGTGACGAGGCTAGGACCGACAAAAATATATGTACATGTGCAATTCTATATAATAACAGGAAAATGTCAACAGAAATAAGCAAGTAAAACAGATACGGGGAGAAACATGCTGGGGGTAAAAGGGGCAGCAAAATGCTAGCACAGTAGAACAGGTAATAACTGAAGTGTAACAAGTAAAAAGAAAAGCAGGAATTTAACGTCTCAGAACAGATAATGAACATCAAAGAAGCACGGCATGTCTCCGCGTGCGTAATCTCGCAATCACTCGGCACAGAATGCCCCCTCGTGCAATAAATAGTCAACAGTCAACACGGCATGTCCCCTCGTGTGATAAATAATAAACAATCAGCACGACATGTCCCATCGTGCGATAAATAATAAACAATCAACACGGCATGTCCCCTCATGTGATAAATAATAACAATTAGCACGGCATGTCCCCTCGTACGATAAATAATAAACGATCAACACAACATGTTCCCTCGTGTGATAATAATAACAATCAGCACGGCATTTCCCCTTGTGCGATAAATAATAAACGATCAACACAACATGTTCCCTCGTGTGATAATAATAACAATCAGCACGGCATTTCCCCTTGTGCGATAAATAATAAACGATCAACACGGCATGTCCCCTCGTGTGATAAATAATAGCAATCAGCACGGCATGTCCCCTCGTGCGATAAATAATAAACAATCAACAATAAGAAGTCTCGAGTGCTTGGAGATACTCAATAAAATTCTATCGTCCCGGCAAGGGACTCAGCTATAACCAACCTCGCATCAGAAATATAATTTCAACAGTAAAAGCCTCAACTAAAACTAACAACACAATAACTCCCCATGTCATTAAACAACATCAAGGTATCACTTCTAAACCACCAATAACTCATAGTATGGAGAATGATAAGAACACGGTACGATTCATCACAATTGACTCATGGGCATGCTTGACCGCAACATATAGGCACTCGTCACCACGCTTATACGTTGGACATGAATTACACATAACAAATAAGACTTTATACCTAATCCCTCAAGCTAAGGTTAGGCCAAACACTTACCTCGGCTCCAAAATGCAAGTCAACCCTCTAACACCGCCTTTCCTTTAGAAATCAACTCCGGAATGGTATTATCTAGACATAATTAACAAAACTATATCAATAATGACCCATTAAATCAATTCCATAGCCTAATTATTCATTTCCAAGCATTCTTCCTAAAATACCAAAATTCTACCCCGGGCCCGCTTGGTCCAAATTCAAGGCTCGGACAAAAACCCGATCACCCATACCCCCACAGTTAGAACATATAATTTGTTTTGAAATTCGAACCCAAATTGGGGTTGAATTACCCCAAATTCCCAAAAACCTAACTCTACCCAAAACCCCTAATTTCTACTTTGATTTTTTTTTTTGGATTTTAGGCCTAAATTCTAGTGATTAGTTGATGAAAGTAAGGGAAAATGATGCCAAGAACACTTACCTATGGAGCTGTGGAGGAAGAATTGGCTTGGAGGTCTTCAATGGAGGTTGGAGAAGGAGGAGAAGGCTGAAAATATCAAAATCTCGTATGGAGTGTTCTGTTTTTGATTAAATATATAGCTAGGCGATTTAGTTCATCGCGATCGCGGAGGGTCTGAATCTAAAGCACTGCGATCGCGACTGGAATGATGCGATCGCGAAGAAGGACCTGAGATTCCCCCACACTGCGATTGCAAAGAAGCGACTGCGATCACACAGACCAAGAACCCCACGCTACGCGATCGCGGACTAGACCTTGCGATCGCGAAGAGTACTTGGCCAGACCCCCACCCAGCTCTAACAATACAGTGCGATCGCGGACACACTATTGCGATCGCGAAAGGCTATTGGTCCCCCACCTCTCCTGCCTCTATGCGATCACGACATTACCTATGCAATCGCATAGAGTATTTCACCAGACACCAGAAACTGAAGAAAAAGCATATTTTTCTAACACTTTTACACACGGTTAGCTACCCGAAACTCACCCGAGCCCTCGGTTCTCAAAACCAAAAACACACACCACTCCCAAAATATCATACGAACTTATTCAAGCTTTTAAATAACCAAAATACCATCTAAATCAATGGATTAAACCCCAAAACTCATAAAATTTCCTTAAAAGTTAATAAAGCTTAATTATTCTGATTTTGATCCGAATCACGTCATTTCAAGTCTGTTTTACACCAAATTTCACAGATAAGTCACATAACATATATTAAACCTGGTTCAGGCTCCGGAACAATAATACGGGCCCGTTAACACGGTTTTTCACATCAATTATCATTTTCAAAAACCTTTATTATTTTCAGAAAATAATTTTCTTTAAAAATTTATTTCTCGGGCTTGGGACCTCGGAATTCGATTTCGAGCATGCGCCCAAGTCCCATATTTTCCTATGGACCCTCCGAGCTGTCAAATCACGGGTCTGGGTCCGTTTACCAAAAATATTGACCAAAGTCAACTCTATTCTATTAATTATTATAAAATTCCATTTTCATCAAGTTTTCACATAAAAGCTTCCCGGCTACGCGCTCAGGCTGCACACGCATATCGAGGTGAGATTAACGGAGGCTTTCGGGGCCTCAGAACATGGATTTAGTTAAATACACACAGGATGACCTTTTGGGTCATCACAATCTCCACCTCTAAAACAAACGTTCGTCCTCGAACGGAAATAGAAAAATACCTGAGTCTGAGAAAAGATGGGGATAGCGACTCCTCAATCAGACTCGGACTCCCAAGTAGCTGCCTCGGCAGGCTGACCTCTCCACTGAACACGGACCGAAGGATAACTCTTCGATCTCAACTGACCAACCTTCCTAGCTAATATGGTTATCGACTCCTCCTCATAAGTCAGATCCTTGTCCAACTGGACACCGCTGAAGTCAAGAACCTCAGATGGATCTGCAATATACCTCCGGAGCATAGATACATGAAACACTGGATGAACATCGGATAAATGCGGTGGCAAGGCAAGTTTTTAGGCCACCTCTCCTACCTTGTCCAAAATGTCAAATGGACCAATGTACCTAGGGCTCAACTTGCCCCTCTTCCCGAACCTCATCACGCCTTTCATAGGCGACACTCTAAGAAACACCTGATCTCCTATCATGAAAGCCAAATCTCGAACTCTGCAATTTGCATAACTCTTTTGCTTGGACGAAGTCTATCCTGAATAATCTTCACCTTGTCCAAGGCATCCTGGACTAACTCGGAACCCAACAATTTAGCCTCTCTTGGATCAAACCATCTGACTGGGGACTGACACTGTCTACCATACAATGCCTCGTACGGAGCCATATGAATGCTCGACTGATAGTTGTTGTTGTAGGCAATCTCAGCTAAAGGCAAGAACTGGTCCCATGAACCACCAAAATCAATAACACAAGCCCGCAACATATCTTCCAAGATCTGAATAGTACGCTCGGATTGTCCATCCGTGTTACACCCCATGTTTCGTACGTGAGAGTACATCGTAAGTCAATTGATGTAAGCTCAGAAATAAGATTCTATTTGATGGAATATCAAGTAAGTTAATCATGTTACGTTGGAGGTTACAAATATTTAAGATCATGAATAACGAGTACCAAGAGGGTTGGAAAGCTTAGAAGCTAAACCAATTGAAGAAAATAAGTTTCGTCGAAAGTCGACGAGTTGGGAATGTTATAACATGTACTTTAGGGTGAGACTATGGTTCATTACATGATAAGGAGGTTATGCTATGAGTTAATGTTTATCGTATGATAGTTGTGTTCTACGTTTTGAAGTCAAGCAAGTTGTGGAACAAAAGTTGGCAAAGGTCTTCACAAGTTACATTCATAATGTGTTGAAAATTAGGTCAAATGTAACTGCTATTTTCTCCCAATATACTTGGAATTATGGGATTATCTACATACCAAATTGAATATCTATGAGTCTAGATTCCAACGCTTTAAACCGTTTGTCTATACGAAGTCAGAGTAGAGAGATATTTNCGCTAGTAAGTTTCTTGTTCTTCTTTTTGTTGCTGATTTTTGGGTGGTTCCAGCTCGTGTGGGATGTTGTTTTAAGTGGTTTATTGTCACGACCCAAATTCCCACCATTTATGCCGTGACTGCGCCTAACGTTGAACCCGCTAGGCCAGCCAACGTGTAACTTGTAATAGCAATTAAAATCATTTAGTACGAAATGAAATGCTAATTCATCAGCCTCAACTAATTTCCATCATATACTGGGATAACACTGGGAAACAAGTTTCACCGTACATCAATAACGTACCTTTCCCAACAATAATTTTTCCAACATCGATAATAAAATAATAAAACTTGAATGCGGAAAAGAGAAACATAACAATCATA
>MDKH01225648.1:0-19094 GCA_005239495.1 Nicotiana undulata | reverse complement strand
ACTCGATCAAATACAGTATCGAGTGCCAGTCGTGCCTCCCCTAGTTTGGGGGCGTGACAATCGACCTCGCTCGAATCAACTAACATTCGACTTCGTTCGAGTTAATTAAAGTTCGACCTCGTTCGAACCAACTAAGAGTCAGGAACTCTTACAAAGAACATACATTCAAAGAAAAGCGAAAGAGCCGAGAACATACAACAAAAAGTCAGTCATTCCATCCAAAGAAAATACAACTTTCTACAAAGGGTCAAAAAGACGCCCTCGCGAAAAAAAAGAACAGAACAGAAACTAAGTACAAAAGCATCACACTGCATCATATCCACCTGGTCCAGCAACACCATCTTCACCACCACCCGCGCCATCAGCGTATTCATCGTCATACCAAGCATCAGATGCAAGCCCGTCTAAGTCATCATCGTCATCATCCACCCCGGGCATACCGGGGTCGTAGCCAAAGGCGTCACGAGATGCACGTGCCTTGACACGAGCATCCTTGAATTCTGCCTCAGAAGCCTTCCCGGCCGTCATCAGATCCCTGTATATATCAAGTTAGGCCTCAGTGTGAAACCACTTCTCGTACAAGTCCCACGACACACTAGGATAAGCTAAAGCATGAGAGGTAGACGGTTGGGCCTATTGTTGCGCCTTCTCGGCTTTAAGAATGGAAATCTGCTCGTTCATATCTGAGACCTCTGCCTCTAAACCGCCTATCCGCTCTTCAAGCCTCGCCTCTTTAAGCGCCAATGCTTCTACTTCACTAGCCCGTTCAGATTTGAAGACGCGAAGGGTACCCGCCAATGCATCTGCCTCCGCCACAGCAGCTGTTGTGGCTCTCTTAACTCTCTCCAACTCCTCAGCTTTGGCGGCCAAATCGCCACTCAAGCCATTATCTCTGGCTTCGCTTTTCTCAAGCTCGACTCGTAAAGACGCCACTTGCGCTTGGAAATCGACGTTCTCGGCCATTATCCCCTTTCTCACCTCGAGCTCTTCATCCTTGCCTCGCAGCATCCCCTCGAGCACGCTGCACCTTCCAATATACCGCACAAGCTCGACATCCTTCTCCCTCAACTCCTCATCTTTTTGTTTCAGCTCATTCAGGAGAGTCTAGAATTGGCCGTCCTCGCCGAGTATGCTGACCAGTGCTTGGTACAGTATTCCCTATATTTGGAATCCATCCTCTTATAGAGGGCCGCCCTCTTCTCATCCCGACGATCGCGCTCAATCTCCAAAATGAGAGTCTGATAAACAAAAGAAGAACGATCAACAAAGGCAAATAATGTAAAAGAAATGAATAAAGTTAAAGCGTAGAAAGAGAACTTACTCGCAGGGCCATCCCAGAGATGCCTAGTGACAGGTCCGTGTTCTTCAACGTCTGAAGCATCCTTTTCTCGGAGTCCGCGCACAAAGGGGAAAAAGCTAGAACCACCCATTCCGAATTAACCAACAGGTTGAAATCCACGGGGATGACGATGTTTCCATTAGACCCCTTAGTTCTTATATGCACTCGAGTAAACCTCTCCTCGAAGGCCCGCACCTCCTCGGGGTCGATATCAGAGCCTGACCCATCATCTTCTACGATGACGGTTTTGCCTCTCCCACCCGCAGACGATGAGCCGACCTCAACGGTCTCTTACTGTTCTCCCCCCATGGTAGCCCTTTCTGCCTCTGACGGCCTCCACTCTACGGCGATCTCTGGCGCAGGAGCAGCCTCGATAACCTTTGTATGCGCCGGCTTCGCGTCTAATATCATCAGTCCCTCATGTGCGGCAGCGACCGTGGTGACTCTGCCAGTGTCTACCCTCCGCCTTTTCAACAGTGTCGTCTCCTCCTCGCCGGTAGAAGACTCATCTATTAGGTGCATCACTGGGCGGTCCGGGGTCTCTGTTGATATAACAACCGTCTATGTTCCAGATTCACCCAATGACGGAGTCTGAGGAAAAGCACACCTCACGAACTCGGCCAACATGAATTGCATCCTGGCTGAGGTGACTGCCTGACGGAAGGCAAGAACGGGAGCCTTCACATTCTTGGAATTCCTCCGACCTGACACCAATAAAAGAATCATAAGTACAAAGAGGGGATTAACCATAACGACTTCGGAATATCTACAAGACGAGGTTCTACTTACCCACCAAGGGCTTGGGCCCGAACTTCTTGATGAAAAACGCCCAGTCACGAATCCCTATGGCAAAAGGGGAGGACTTGTGCCACCCAGTCAGCGATGTCGGCGACCAGGGGAGAGGGATGCCTCTCAGTTGCACGAAAGGGAAAGAAACGAGTAATTCATGAAATAAAATAAAAAAAAATAACATGAATCAGTAGACGAATACACTTACAACGTTCCACTGCTCGGGGAATCCGCTAGGGTTCGCCACCACGTGCTCGATTTTGATAAAGAAGTAATTAAACCAAAACCGGTGATTTGCTTTGTCGTCCATTCCGGGCACCAATCCCTTGGTTTCGCGGTGGCGAAGGTGAATCATTGTACTCCTATGGAAGCTGGGCGCGAAGACGTGTAGAAAATGACGGATGGAAATCTCGCAGCCGGCCAAATTCCGCATACTTCGTTAACATAAGGAAGATCTTTTAGATATAAGGGGAAAGTTGAGTCGGGTAGACGTCGTAATAACGACAGAACTCCTCCGCCAATGGAGGAAGAGGAAGAGGAAGAGAATAGCCCACTAGGAATGGGTAGGCATAGAATGCACAATACCCAGGCCGGTGAACTTGTATCACGTCGTCCCCTGCCAGAACGATATCAACATGGGCAGGAATGTGGTATTTGGATCTAAGGGCGGAGATATGCTTCAACCCCATCTCGGACAATACCGGCTCAGGGACCTGAACGGGCTCTTTAGAGAAGTCGGTACTGGAAGTTGGGTTACGGGGAATGACGTCCTCCACAGTTGGGAAGCTCTCGTCCTCCATAACCATGGGTTCTCCGACACTGGAGGGCATGGTCACCGATAACGGGGTAGCGTCAGAGACTGTCTCAGAGTTGGGAATCGAGTTAGTCATTTTTCGATGGTATGTGCGCGGTGGAGCCAGAAGCAGAGAAATAGAGCTGACGGTGGAAGATATAGAGAGAAAGAACATAGGAAGAAAAAGAAGAAGAAGCAAAATGCAGAGGTAAAGAAGCTAGAAAATGCGAAAGTTTCATTTAGAAACAATCGGGGCGCCTGTACCGGTGCAGATAACTGTCAGTGGCTCTAGAATCGAAGCGATAGAGGCTCGAGAAACGATGTTGCGCATTGATGACACATGTGGACGTGACGTCATCCCCATGCCTACCTCGTTGGCCACGACCCTCGGAACGGCATGTCACAATCTCGACGATGATCACTTCTGCTCGGCCATCACATCAATATTTCTCTGGAACGGTTGCTAATAAAGTCCGCTCACTGAGGTCCACCAGAAGACGACCTCAATAAGCGGAGGGACTAACTCTATGGGTCAAAATTCGATCAGGTTCAGCGAATGCGAATGAACGAGTTATGACCGAGGTCGAGCATGTCCCAATAGCGAAGAGTCGTTAAGCGAGATATCAAGACCGGGGTCGAGATGACTATGTGGAAAACTTGTTGTAATGATGAAATAGAGTCGAAGGTTTGAGAATATCATATATTAAACAATATTAAATGTAAATAAATGTAAATAAATGAAAGATTCACCCAAACATTGAATGAGGTAAACAATTCCTTTATCCGACAATGATGAATGGCAGGAATACAAGAGAATAATGTACACTTTTTGGATCTAGAGATGACTATGTGGAAAACGTGTAGTAATGATGAAATAGAACCGAAGGTTTGAGAATATCATATATTAAATAACATTAAATGGCAATAAATGTACATAAGGGGAAGATTCACCCAAACATTGAATGAGGTGAACAATTCCTTTATCCGACAATGATGAATGACAGGAATATAAGAGAATAATGTACACTTTTTGGATCTGATGGAAATGACAATAGATAATGCTAAAAAGACTGAATATTCTCAGATAATGGGTCTTTGTATTTATCTAGAGAGCTTATCTTTTTGAAGAGTTCTTATTAGAATTGTACATGGACCGGGTTGTTTCGATTTTTATCAAAACCAAACCAAACTAACTATATCGGTTTGGATTGGTTCAGTTTTGTCGGATATTTCGGGTTTTCGGATTTTTGTTACTTAAATATTATTTCAATCTTACTTTGTTAAATATTTGATAAGTAAATATATATTTAGTACAAATATAAAAAATTGACAAACATATTATCGATTAAAATTTTCTTATGGGGGAATGTATTAATAACACATTCGTTGATGTACACTTTCAGGTTAACCAAATTTAGTAATTAAACACAAAAATCAATATGATACCTAATTATTAATAATCACTTCACATTCGAAAAAGATATAAGAATTTAATAGATCTTATCATGTTTTTTCTTAACTCATGTATGGGTCAAAATACGACCAGGTTCAGCAAATGCGAATGAACGAGTTATGGCGGAGGTCGAGCAAGTCCCAATAGCGAGGGGTCGCTAAGCTAGATACCAAGACCGAGGTCGAGTAGAGAAGCATAGTAGTAATGACTAGGATAGTGTTGGAATTACCAAAAGGAATCCCCTTATTGTATTTTTTAGAGTTTTCTAGGAATATCCCTTATAAATAGTAAGAGATAGGGAACAAAAATGAGAGGCACTTTCCTCATAAGAATACTTATAAAAAGTTGACTCACGAGAGATAATACAAAAGGCTTGCCTTACTACTGTGATTGATTTGGTTGTTTATTCTACCTTTCCATTCATAAGATCAAAGAACACTTTGTCCATTCTCATATCTAGTTATCACACGTTGTTGTCAGAAGGAGGAATCATGCATATCACTTAATATTTGGATGAATCATCCTACCTATTTACATTTATTGCCATCTATCATATTTATTGCTTACCACTATTCCCTCATTCATTTACAATCGTTGAGTACATCCTAGGTATCTAATAACCTTGAATGCGGTCATTGATATTTATTAATTTCAGATCTAAGATTTATTATATTTGACTAGAATTTGCCCATCATCATCTTATTTAATTGGTTTAACAAAAAGCTTAATACTTTTTTGGTCAAACAACTGACTCTCTCGAGCATAGTTAAGGAATTAACAGAATAATAACTCAATTGGAGTGCAGGAAAGTAGATTTGTTCATCTCTAAACATGAATCGCTTAATTTTCTTGCGTTCACAATGGTAGCTTCCCTGCTTCAGTCCTTGATTATACTTTTGCACAAGCAGCAGCCAAACTTAGAGTTCGATATTTCCATACAAAATTTTAGTAGCGCTAGTAGAAAAGCTTGTGATTACCCTCTAACTGCTGCTTTTACTATTCGGACAACTACTTGGCAACTCAGGCATTTCTGTTTCTGACTTCTTCATATAGAGGCATTTCATTTTTACTTCCCAACATACGCTTTTTTTTATGGGGTCTTGACGAAATCTTGAAGAGCAACAAATATTGACAAACATAGTAGGTCGCTAAGACAAGGCACGAAACCTGGTCGACGACATTTCCTGATAAGAATAACAAACTAAGAAACCAACGAGAAAAATAAAGGAAATAATTAAAACACAACAAATAAAGAATTCTTAATGCATATTTACAAGCCACTATAATTGCCAAATGAAAGTATCGCTTCAGTATTCGCTATTAAGCCCAAGTCTCAATGTGGGAGTAAAAATAAGAATAAGAACTACGAGATACACACGAGGATAAACAACATATCTACCAGAAATGACCCTATACTAAATCAGCTCTGGGCCTCGTCAATCATAAGGATTTCTGAAATTCTTGAGAAGTTCAGGGATGTCATAACCAAGCATGTCATCGACGGATTGTATCAATTTGGGCTTCAACTTCTCAAACTTATCAATGTTATAACCACTCAGAACCTCCCTGAAGTGTTCGACATTAGGAAAATCCCCAGGTGGCAGATGGTGTTCCTTTTGAACCTGTTTTAATGAGTTGGATGTTAGTACACAATACTAAAGCTCCATAAATGATCATGTCAGAAGACCGTGAAATTGCTTGTTGGTGCTCAGCACGCATGCATGCTGAGCACATATGTATGTAGATTTGAGACACACAACAGAGAAAGAGAGCGTGAGACAGAGACCTTTACAAATTGATCTTCCAAGTTATCAATTAGTTTTTGCTGCGTCTTGGCTTTGCCTATCATTGCAGGCATCTCTTTTTTCAGGTGACTGATAATATAAGAATGTATCTTGGCAGCTCTAGCACGTTTTACAAACTCATTTATCTGCACAAAATATAGCCAGTTTATTATCCTCATTTCAAGCAAATTGGATGCACAATATATGAGCAGTAAAATATGACTCCATAATGAAGACTGTGAACTTACACGACGATCGCAAGCCTTCTTTGGTATGTTTTTCAAATCTGTTAGAAGATCATCTTGCTCCTTTTCAAAAAGTTCTTTTCCAACTGGCCCTGTAGCAGCCTCATTTATTGGTCTATCATTGAATGATCTGTAGAAGCCAAAACACCACATTTTTGTGGAACTCCAAAAAGTGATGAAAGATTGTAATCGTCGATATCTAAAAGGCTACACCATAGAAGACTCAACATTATGCATATATACGTCCATACTAGATATCTGATTCCAGAGCATGCATGCTGTACCTACGCCTCAAGCATGAGAGGAAAACACGCATCCGATAGGCTGAGTATATCTCAAGCATGAGGTGGATTTTTTTTTGGGTCATGGTAACTGTTAGACCCTTGACAAAGCTGATCGGCAAGCGGCACAGCAGTGGCAAGGATTTGGCATGATGGCCTTGCCATTGGCCTATGTGCGGGAGGGAAATCAACATGCGGGACAATACGGGCATTGTCAATGGCAACAAACTGTTGCAAGAGCAAGTGTGACGGACTACACTATGATTTGAGGGCTAAGGTGTGACGGACTACACTAAAGCACGAGTGGGCTATGTGCAAGCAAAGGCCAAGGTCTTGTAGGAACAAGGCGGGCTGAATGGAAGCTTGACAAGGCAAATTGGGAAAGACCTAGGCGCTAAGACATGGCAGCTTAGTGCCAAGGCAGTGGCATTGGCAACTTGGTGTTGCTTTGGCTTAGGTGAGCGGGCTGGCACCTAAGGAATTTGGGGGCAAACGACTTAGCAAAGGGAATGGCATCATGGCTTGGTGACTTGATGCTAATATCAGCGTGGCATTGACAAAGGGCAGAACTGATCAAGTAGGGGCGACTTGACATGAACAAGCGGTTGTGGCAGCGGGCGTGCATGCAGCTAAGTCATGGGCGACAAGCTGTGACGATGGCATTGAGCGGGAGCAGTGTCAAAGGCCAAGGCTGGGCGCAATGCCAGCCTTGGGCGTGCAGCAGCTGGCCAGAAACACGCACATGCAGTGCACATGGAGCAGTTATCAAGTGTGTCGTGCACAGGCTATCCAGTTGGGCGGTTACAACTGCCATGTCCAAAGAGTGGCTGATAATGGGGCTAAGTCTATGCACGTTTTTAGGCATGTTAGAGCATGACATGCACATTTTTTATCATGGGTGATCATGGCCTAACAGTTGGGGGTGTCAACTGAAATAGGAAAACTGATTTGGGCTGACTACACTATATATATATGTGTGTTAGCAGCCCCAAAAACGGGCAGAAGTACCTAGAGAGGGAAAATGAGCAAGATGTAGGCATAGGGGTGTCTATGTCAAGGCTTGAGCATGGCAAATGATGTGCCATTGCCTTGCCAAGAGTGAGCAGCACGAAATGCCTTAGGCAGGGGCTTTTATAGGGCAGTTTGTGCAAGAGTCGGCAATTATGTGAGTTGGTATTTGCCAAGGGTGGCAGCACCTTGCCAAACTCGAGAGTTACCTTTGTAATTCATATATTATAAAAGGTTGGGAAGGAGTTCCCGTAAATCTGTTTGTGCCTTTACTTATTTATGTTGCCCTAAAATTATTCTAAGTGTCAAACCTCGAAAGCGAAAAAAAATCGGAGTAAGGCTGAGCCACGTTGAGACTTGACTGCCGCACAACGGGCTGTTTTTCGGCGGACAGAAAACGCCCCTGTGACAGTAACCCCCACCCCGGAAAAAAAAAACACCCTGTACAGGAGCCGATCAGGTTCTATGCACTTTGCTCCCTAGTGACCCGAAACCCAACCTACTGGTTGGAGGCGGAGACAGTGTTGTCAAAGGCGAAAAACTATAAACGCACTCTAGTTCTGTTGGGGCTAGGTGATCTAGATCTCATTTCCACTAGCAATAGTTTGATATAAGATGCAGCTTTGACACATAGTGACGGCATCCAGCAAATCAGGGATATTTGAATTCCCAAAATAATAATTATTAGCTCGTGCAACTTAATACTCCCTCCGGTCCAAAATAAGTGATTTTTTGGATGTTTCCACACTGATTAAGAAATCCACACATTAATTAGCAATGAAATTGAACATATTAACCTTTACTATCTCACATAAACACTCCTAACACATACTCCAACACTATTTACTCCAATGTCAATGTAGGAAAATAATAATTAATTCATTCTTGAAATCTGGAAAAATCACTAATTTTGGACCACAAAAAAAAGGCCAAAAAATTACTTATTTTGGACCGGAGGGAGTAACATTTTGTTCGGCAGAGTACCTGAACTAAGTGCCAAAAAATTTATTAAAAAAGAAGAAGATTATACCCTATGTACACACGCGAAACTTCAGGGGTATTTAGAACCTTCCCTAGTGACCACATCAATGCTCCATAAACCCTCATAAGCTGCAGATGACACCAACAATTAAATCAAATTCTAGTGAAGTTCAGAAACAGGTGGAAATCATAAAGTAACCAAAATAATTTCCTGCCTTACTTGTTGGGTATCAACTTGGTCAGCCTTGTTCAAAACCACTCGTATCTTATCATCATGGCCTCGAAGAGACGCAATCACACGTTTGAATTCATCACTTATATCAAGTTTGTGGGGATCAAACAAAAGAAGAATGAGATCACACTTAGAAGCAAACCAAGATGTCACACCGGTAAAATCATAGCTCCTTTGTGTTCGTTGCTTTTCACCAGATAGAACTCCAGGAGTATCCACAAACGTGATGTGCTCCAACAGCTAACATAATAAAGAGGGAAAAGTTGGGAAAAAATGTCCAGGGTTTCGTGAATTTTTGTGAAAGCTCTGATCATTTTATCTATGAGACGAAGGAGAAGCATAACTCACAGGATGAGGCATTTGAGAACACTCAAATTTTGACAAAAAGGCAGTTCCAAAAGTTGTCAGACCGCTAAATGGCATATCTGCCTGAACAGCAATAGTGTTCCCCGGAATACTCCTTTCATCAGGTCCATTCTGCATAATACAGTCAAAACAGAACACCAATCCAACAAAAGATTTAGCATAACAATCATATTTGAGAAAGCCATTAACAAACATGCATGGCACTGGTATAGCCTTCTCCTTTCCAACTAAATGTCTTGGTTTATAACTAGAAAAACTGTGGCAAAATATTCTCATTGATATGATAAATAGAAATATGTGCTAGGACAGACAGGTTAAAAGATATATCCGCAATAAGATAAACATAATAAATTGAAAAGCCATATTTGTCAAGTTAGTGCACACTATTTTTGGCACAATTTCAGATAGAAAGAAAGGCATTCAACTTAGGGAGAAAGCGTAAGTTCTCTTTATGTTCAGCAACATAATCCAAAAAGGACATTAAAAAAAATGACAATGGTGAGCAGAAAAAAAAAGATAAGTGAAATACCATGAAAACGACAAATCTGTCTAATAAAGTTAAATGAAATACCATGACAACCACAAATCTGTCGGTGGTAGGCTCTGGCCCGATATGAGCACCTATAGACAACAAGGAGCAAAGTATCAACACAAAGCTATGAATGCACAAACAAGAGCATATACACAAGAATAAAGAGTTTAGCTAACCTGGATAGCTAGTTCTAAGTAAATGCTTAATGAATGTTGTTTTTCCGGTTGAGTATTGACCCAAAAGCATCACCATTGGTTTGGCATCAAAATCACTATTTGTCTACCACCAACACACAGCACATTAAGGAAAGCAGTCAGTGGCTTCTGTGTCACTTCTCCATAAATCAGTACCAAGAAAACCATAGTTGAATGGAAGACACATAAGCGAGAAGTTCTTTTTCTTGATAAGAAACAACAATTATGATATTAACCACCTACCAAGAATGGAGAGACGAAATCATTAAAGCGATACGCGACTTCCAGAGGCTTTAGTTTTTGGATGTATAACTTCTTCAGTCCATCGATTATGGATGTGACAGAGGTTAAAGAGACCTGAGGGTTGATAAAAAGAACCAAGCCTCATTGAAGAGCAAACATAGAGAATTTAGCAATAAACACACAATGATATGCTATAGGATGTATTAGGGGGAGTTAAAGAAAAGTACATTTTCTCTTTTGATAAGGTAAGGAAAGTACATTTCAACAATTAGTTCACAACATCAACTGAACAACTATCTCATTAATGGATATTGACAAAAGATGCTTATTAACAAATTGACTTGAAGGGAGAATATTTGATATGATTTAAATTTGAGATAGCTAAATGAATTTATATGAGTAACTTGTGAAAGTTATATAAAGAAGTACATAAGAAGTGCGTCAATCATTTTAAGAAGTCCCGATAAGAACATCTGTCGTAAATCTGTCATATAATTTGGGACGGAGAGAGCAAGTGGCAGGTTTTGCAAGTTGCATGATGTCTGAGAGATTATAAATAAAGTAGAAGAGTAACCACACTCACCTTCTTTACAGATGTTGATGATGAAAACCAATTAGCTGTAACGGAAGATTGCGCTGTAGGATTGCCTGCTTTGTAATCCAATCAGTTAGACACGGAGATCTATCTAACTCCCTTCTCAATTTCCCAAGAATTACTAAGAACGAAGATATAAGAATATGATAAGTAAAATTACCATTCTGTTCAGGTTCACTTTTAGGCGTGCGCTTTTTCTTCTGTAATATAAAAATATAAGTCAACAGCCCCACAATTAATGAAAACTAATGCAAAAAGTACATCTAGCATACTTACAGCTTGAAGTACATCAAGACCTTCTAAGGTAGGGGGTTGCAAATTTTCAAAGTTAACTGCCATGATTAAAATTGTTCTAATTGTAAGATTAGGATATGACACAATGTTACAGCAAAAGAAAGTGTACAGGGCATTGAAATGGATCAACTAGTTTGCCAGATATCTCATTGTGGAGACTACTGGCATTGCTAGCTTACAATTTTAAATCAAAAAGTTTATAAAGTATGCTAGTTACCTTCAGCATTTAAGAGATCACTGGTTACTGGATGGCCAGCTTGAGCCAAAGAGACCAACTAAAAAATAAAAATAAAAAAAATAAAAAAAGGAATCTGAGTCTTCGCTGGATTAAAATTAAATACCAGGTTCAAATGCGACTCTATAATAAACTAGTACCTGCATTGAAGTAATAAACTCTCTAAAACCAAGAAAGCCTTGCCGTTTGGAATCTGCAATCGCCCACACCTTAGGAAAAGAAGAAAAGAAAAACAATTTATTGAAATAAAAATAGCTAGTATACAAGAATTCACCAAAACTGGCACAAAAGAATGGATAAATCTGATTTTGGTAATAGCTATTAAATGCATAATCATAGTAGTACTAGGTGGAAACTGACAAGTGATAAAACTTAGTAGCACGGGGTGGACAAAAATACAATGCTACTGCAAATAGTCCGTGGATATTTGGCATAATCCACATAACACTTTAAAAGTAATAAAAAGAGCAAGCATCTGTTTGTTTTGTTGGTGTAAGAGAAGGGCGGAAGGTTTACTTTGCCATCCAATTCTTTTGGGCTTGTCACCATCCAAATTTAGTTTCACTTATCACTGTGCTTACCAAATTATACACACTTTATCCACTGGTCAGTTCTGTTCACTATTCATCGGGAAATGTTAACATGAATAGTAAATGATTAGCATTAGCGAAGGTCCAATAACCAGAAAATAATCAGAATTACCCACTTAACAGGACCAGCTTATCCACGTGTTTCATTCTCCATTCGCCTTTCAGATTGGAGTACTCTTAGTAGTTGTAAAGATGAAATTAACACAAATACTTTCTACCGTCTACAGTGCAAGAGGTTCACCACTTCGAAAAAGTCAGATGTCAAAGCACAACGCTCAAGTTCAGCATTCCAAGCCCAGTAGCCCAATTACTCAAAATATCAATCAATCAATTATTCAATTGTTCTTCAACTTCAAACTAGTTGGGGTCGACTAACGTAAGTGGACAATAACAAGTAGTTCAAATCTTGAGTAGTTTATATCACCTTTATGGATCCTTTGCTCTTGTTATGTTCTGCTCTTAGCTACATCAATACTGTTTCGGAGATTGTATGCCTTTTGAGATAACTTCCTTTAATGTGATTTTATCTCTACTTCATCCATTTTATCAACTCCAGTCATCATAATGCACCTATATGCTTCATGTCGAATCTACGTAAGATATGGTCAAATCATTTCATGCAACCTTCTCTCATTTAGCCTTTTACGCATTCTACTTGTATCTTTGTTAGATGTGATCATTTTTTAATCTTGTCTAATCTTGTATGACTGCACATCCATTTTAATATTTGCATTTTTAAGACGCTCATCTTGTGCATATGTGTGACCGTAGAGATACACTCACTCTAATATAACATTGTTGGTTTAAGCATTCTAACGGCTTTCACTTTGTGTGGGATTCCTACTATAGAATTACAGAATATCTGGATGACACGGTGCAACGGAATAGTGGAATGAATTTGGTCTCAACAGTAACTGAACAAAAATACCAGATACACATTCACAAAATGACATCACCTAAGAATCAGAGGACAAAATGCTCCAAGACCTACTTCAAAGTTTCAGACATAAACACAATGCTTAAAGACTTACTCCACATCTACTTTCAGACATAAAAGTGTCATTAGCCCTAATCAAGCACGTAATGTAAACTGCCATCAAGGTCAGAAACAAGAAGTTGCATGAAAAGGCAGTTTGTAATCTGGTTGACATCATTCAATTATGGTAGAGAAGCTTTACACAGATTGAGTCAGTTACTAAACCGAAGAGAGAAGAACAGAAAACCTAGTGTTTACAACATGATCAATTAGAAGCACACTACTTTAAGAACTTATCCTCCACTCTGAAATCTGAACATTAAAGACTAATAAGGCCTTATTGGACAGAGACCTGCTTGAGATCCTGACGTGGCAAATTGGACATGGCAAAGAACTTGATGGCATCGGCTCCAGTGAGACGTCCATCTCCATCTGATACAAAATATCCCAAATTCGCGTTTACAGCATAAACATTCGTGACATCAAACCAAAATCAAATGCACACATAAAAACACGAAAGAGGATCCCATGGATAGAAAATGAGAAGAAAGCTAAAATACCTGAATCGGCTAAACTAAACCACTGCTGATAGATTTTCTCATGCTCTTTGGAGCACCGATTAATCGGAGAAGTATCAAACTCCATTTTTCAATGGCTTTTCAAACAAAGGTTCCTATCTCAGCGCCCTTCTTTTAGGTTCCGCTTTTTATGTTTCTATCTAGTATTTTTCTTTTCCTTATGCCAAATGGCATAATTACTTTATTCTTACTATATTGCTTTAAAATCACTATTAGTATTAGCACCGGTACGGATGCCCGCATGGATACTAATCATATTTAATATTTAAGTATATGACTTATATGTAAATAATCTTAAAATTTAAATCTTTTTGATAAATATAGATAATCATCAGATATTAATTAAGAAACACTATATGAAAATGATTAAACATTTTTCAAATCTCCTAATTATAATTCTATATTTCTTTTTTAGTATCATTCTCGCCGGTGTCATTGGATCCAAAAAATAGTCAGGAAGCAAAATAATAACTCATATTTATGGCAAGACAATCAAATGTTGAGACTATGAAGGACTCTTTGGATACGACTTGACTCTTTTACTATTGTTTGAACTCTTATTTGGTGGGTTGATATTTTCTAAAAAAATATTTCTATTTTAAATTTTCAGTTTCAAAAACTTTATTTTTTCAATAATAATTATTGTTATAACAATGTAAGTGAAAATATTATCCTGAATTCAAAACTCATTTTAGTCGGCTATCTAAAATTTAAAAACTTTTTTAGCCAGTGATTTTCTTTCTAGTATGATTCCATTTTGATATTTGACATTAACCATGTTAAATGTGTGAGTTATTTAAATTATATGTAAATAACCTTAAAATCTTAACCTTCTAGATAACTATAGATAATCGTTAGATACTGATTAAGAAACACTACATGAAAAAAAAAACTAACATTTTCTCAAATCTCGTAGTGATAATTTTATTTTTGCACCATTCTTATTGGTGTCATTGGAACCTAAAAATAGTCACAAAGCGAAATAATAACTCGTATTTATGAGCTATGGCAAAGCACGAAGGTTGGCTATGAACGATTCTTTGGTTACGACGTAACTCTTTTACTACGACTTGAATTCTTATTTGGTATGCTACTATGTTTAAAAAAATATTTCTAATTTGAAATTTCATTTTCTACAATATTATATATATTTCAATAATAATGCAAGTGAAGATATTATCCTTAATTTAAAATCCACATTAATTGGCTATCTAAAAATTTAAATGATTCTTTGGCCGGTGAAATTTTATTTCAGTATGACTCCATTTTGAGTTTATCGATATCTCTAGCCACAGATTATAAATTTTGAATACCCTACCACTTCAACAAAAAAAAAAAATTAGTTGCGAACGTCGTCGCTAAAACACTCGTAGCTAGCAGAATTTCTTGATAATCTGTTGCTAATCCATCGCTAAATGAAATTAGTGACGGATTTTTCTATTTAGCTACATAATTTGTCCGTCGCTAAAACCTGATTTTTTAGTTATGCACATGTACAAATTTTTTTTCTTTGAATCATTAAATGTTAGATTAATTTATTGTTGTTATATAACATTGCATATATTGTTCTAAAATTGTCAAGCAATTTTTTCTCTGACACCATACTTGGCTTACCCTCAATGCAAACTACTTAAATTTAAATTTAAATATCATATCAGTTTGTTAATAATAGTGATTTTTTAAAAACGACACAAAATGTAAATAAAAAGAATATTCTAAGATATCCTTATCTTATAATCTATATATTTGAGTTGAAAATTATATTTGAAATCGATGAGATCGGCTTCCAAATTTTTTACAATCAACAAAAATGAAACGGAAGAAGAAATTCGTTGTCGTCTCTTATAAAATATTTTTAGATTTTTCATTCATTTTTTTATATTTATTTTCTTTTATCTTATTTTTATGTCTTTATTTTGTTACATAAAAATAATTTATTTCGTAATAAAAGGATGAGTTTTAATAGAAATTGTCTACATAAGAACTTTATTTATATTTTAAGTCTTTGGTTGAAATTCTGTCATATTTTTCTTTTGGCTTTATCTTATCAACCTAAATAGGTGCTCACCCAACCACTTAAATTAAAAAATTGAGGATATACAATTTATATATAACTAATATATAACAGGTGTATAATCGTGTATAATCGATATATCATCTATGTATATAAGCTATAAAAAGTAAACAATAAATTTAACTAGATATTTATGTAATAATCCATAATATTTCGGTTTCTTGATTTTATCCATGATATGACTTCTATTATTGTCACGACCCGAAATTCCACCTTCAGGTCGTGATGGCGTCTAAAGTTGAACCCGCTAGACAAGCCAACATTTTGAATAAATAAACTCATCAACAGTTAAAATGAACAAGATAACTAAGGCAACTGTGATTAACAATATGAAAGTTAAACAGATTTCAAAACTATATAGCAAGCCTCGAAATAAATCCCGTAAACATAACCCAGAACTGGTGTCACTAACTCACGAACAGTCTAAAAGATTACTAAATACAAAGGTCTGAAAATAAATACATATGACTGTCTTTGAACTATAGAATAAGACAGGTCTGAAGAAGAAGGATAAGAGGTGATGCCAAGGCCCACGAACGTCTGCGGGACTACCTCGATGTCTCCTGAATGGACTGAAGGATACTCCCCTGTCAATGTCCACCGGGTCCGGCTGCGTAGTCTGCACAACATAAAGATGTGCAGGTGTAGCATCAGTTTAACCGACCCCATGTACTGAGTAAGTGTCGAGCCTAACATCGGCGAAGTAGTGACGAGGCTAGGACACGACAACAAATAATACCTGAGCAGTTCGATAATATAACAGGAAGAAATGACAGGAAATAAGCAAGTAAACACATGTACGGGGAGAACATGCTGGGGATAAAGGGAGTAACAATTTCCAAAACAACAGAATAAGATAAGAACTGAAATATAGAAGTAAAGCCAGGAATTAGATCCTCGAAATGAGCAAATACACAGAAAAAGGCACGACATGACCCCTCGTGCATAACCTCACAATCGCTCGGCACAGAATGTCCCCTTGTGCATAATATAATAATAAAATCACTCGGCACGGAATGTCCCCTCGTGCAATAAATAATAAACACTCAGCACGACATGTCCCCTCGTGCGATAAATAATAAAATCACTTGGCACAGAATGTCCCCTCGTGCATAGCCTCACAGTCACTCGGCACGGAATGTCCCATCGTGCATAATATATGATAACAGCAGCAATTTGGTATGAAAAATTAAACAGTAAGAAAACCTCAAATGTACAGAAATAATCAACAAAATTCTATCATCCCGGCAAGGGACTCAACTATAACCAATCTCACTCAGAAGTAATCATTTCAACAGTAAAATTCTCAACCGAACAAATAATCGTTAACTCCCCACTTCATGAAACAACCTCAATGTATCACTCCCAATTAACCATTTAGTCATAACACAAAGAATATCAATAACACGGTATAAATTATCAAGTTCGACTCACGGGCATGCTTGACCATAACATATAGGTACTCGTCACCTCACCTATACATTGGACATGATATAACACATAGCACATAGACTCTATACTTATTTCCTCAAGCTAAGGTTAGGCCAAACACTTACCTCGATGCCTCGAACACAAATCAAGCCTCAACTACCGCTTTACCTCTTGGTTCCGCCACCAACACGCTCGTATCTAGCCACAAGTTACTTAATTATATCAATAAAGGCTAATTGAATCAATTCTAATGCATGGAAATGAGTTTTCTAAAGTTTTTCCCAAAAAGTCAAAAGTCGACCCCGGGCCCGCTTGGTCCAAACCTGAAATTCGGACCAAAACCCGATTACCCATTCACCCCCGAGCCCGAGTATACAATTGGTTTTGAAATTCGACCCCAAATTGAGGTCTAAATTCCCAAATTTTGATATTCTTAGGTCTTTCCCCAAAATTCCCAATTTCCCCATGAAAACCCTAGATTCTAGGATGCAATCTTGTAAAAAGAAGTTAAAGAGTAAAGAAATTGAGTTAGAAATCACTTACCAATGTTTTTTAAGACGAAAAGTGTTTAGAAATTCGCCTTTTACATTTTAGGGTTTTTGAAAAGTGGAAAATAGCTAAAAATTACGTTATTTTTAGGTACCCCCTCCCAGGCCTCCACCGCGGTCCGCGCTAAGGCGACCGCGGCCGCGAAGGGAGCATCGCGGACCGCGCTCTCAGGTTCAGAGACCTGTTACTGCACCTGCAATACTCAGTGTATTTCAGTGTAATGCAACCCGGAACCTACCTGAAACTATCCCGAGCCCTCGGAACCTCAAACAAAAGTGCACACAACCTCGGAAACACGTTACAGACTTATTCAAGTATTCAAAACACCGAATCACTATTATAAACATCGAATTACACCTCAAATCACATAAAATTTCTCAACCTTCACATTTTCCCACTTTCAGTTCAAATCTCATCAAATTCAACTCTGTCTCTCACCAATTTTCACAGATATTCAATTTAAACATATTGGATTTATCCTGGCTCCGTCACCATAGTACGGGCCTCAATTACACAGGTTTCCATCATAATTCTTTTTCACAACCTTTATAGTTTTCAAAAAACAGTTTTCTTTAAAATTTCATTATTTCATCAATCTTTTTCACATAAAGGCTTCTCGGCTACGCGCCCGGGCTGCGCTACACAACAAGGTGAGATAAGAAGGAGGCTTTCACTGCCTCGATACACAGATTTAGATAAAATTATACGTGATGACTTTTCGGGTCATCACAATGTCCACCTCTAAAACAAACGTTCGTCCTCGAACGGACATAGAGATATACCTGGATCGGGGAAAAGATGGGGATATCGATCCCGCATATCGGACTCGGATTCCCAAGTCGCTGCCTCAACAGGCTGACCCCTCCACTGAACACGAACTGAAGGAAAACTCTTCGATCTCAACTGACAAACCTGCCGGTCCAAAATAGCTACCGGCTCTTCCTCATAAGACAAGTCTTTTTCCAACTGGACAGAGCTGAAATCTAACACATGGGACGGGTCACCATGATATTTTCGGAGCATTGACACATGAAACACCGGATGAACTGAGGATAACCCTGGAGGTAATGCAAGCATGTATGCTACCTCCCCCACCTTCTCAAGAATCTCAAACGGCCCAATATACCTAGGGCTCAACTTGCCTTTCTTACTAAATCTCATCACACCCTTCCTGGGCGACACACGAAGCATTAGTCTATCTCGAGTCATAAATGCTACATCACGAACTCTACGATCGGCATAACTCTTTTGCCTGGACTGAGTTGTACGAAGCCTATCCTGAATGATCTTCACCTTGTCCAAGGCATCCTGGACTAACTCAGAACCCAACAATCTAGCCTCTCCCAGCTCAAACCATCCGACTGGAGACCGACACCGCCTACCATACAACGCCTCATACGGGGCCATCTGAATGCTCGACTGATAACTGTTGTTGTAGGAAAACTCAGCTAAGGGCAAGAACTGGTCCTATGAACCACCAAAGTCGATGACACAAGCCCGCAACATATCCTCCAAAATTTGAATAGTACGCT